>JAMXBD010002965.1:0-149894 GCA_024138025.1 Combretum micranthum
TTATAGCTACTTTTCCTTCTTATTAAAGTACTTTGATTGGTGGATTCGAGATGATAACTATTGGCTTCATTATCCAAAAAATGGATAATGCCAAAGAAACAATCAAAAAAATTTTTAACAACATAAAGAAGAGGTAATATTTAACTTATTAACTATATAGTCTATACTTCTTTTCAATTTGTTTTTTAAAGTTTAATTCTCTAAAATGTGCCATATGATCATATCCAATTTATTGATTGTAGTTATGAACATGTGTTGGAAGATCATTGATAAGAGATGGGAGCTTCAACTTCACAGACCATTGCATGCTACGGCCTATTACTTGAATCTTCATTTCATTATAGTCCTACCTTCAAAGTTAAGCTCAGGTTAAAATAGGACTATATGATTGGCTACATCACATGGTCTCTAAGCAGATGAAAGGTGTGCAAGATTAACATGCAACTTGAACAATTTATGGATGCTAAAGGATTATTGGTATTGAGGCTGTAAGGTTAGCAAGAGATAAAAAATCTCCAGCAAAATGATGGAATTCATATGGAGATGAATGCTTAGAACTACAAAATTTTATATTCGTGTATTGAGTTTGTCTGTAGTTAGGTTGGTGTGAGCGTAATTGGAGGGCATTTGAAATGTCGACACCCCCATTTTTACCCCCTTTTGGAAAATAAAAAAATTAAAAAAAATCATAAAAATTATAAAAAAAAGGTAGAAAATACATAAAAAATTAGCTAAATTAAAAATAAAAAATACAAAATTGGAAAAGAATATAAAATTTGAAAATTAAGAATCTAAAAAAAAAAAAAAGAGTTTAGTATATATGCATTAGTAAATAAATTAGATTCTAAAAAAAAAAATGTGTGTAGTTGTGTATATTTGTGTGAGATGAAAATAAATAATTTTTAGAGTATATTTATGAAAAAGAAAAAGGTTGTTAGTATCATTATTTTTATTTTATTTTTATTGTTATTATACATGATTGTTCAATTAAATAAATATTGTTAGAATTTGCGAAATGTTTAGTGTGATATCTTAAGTATGTTTTAGTTACCCTATAATTTTTTATTTATATAAAAAATGAGAAAATTCACAAAACAAAATTTATTTTTCTCTATTGTATTTTTTAGCATAATATTTATAAAAAAAAAATGTTTTCCTAGCCTTTATATAATTATATCACTTAGTTATTTTCTAAATTAACAAAAACAATAAACAGGTTTTTTCCAAAATTAGTATCTTTTAGGAATTTTCAAAAAATAAAAATAAAAATAAAAATTATATCTCTTTAGGAATTTACAAAAAAAATTGATTAAATACTTAAACTTGGCGGGTTTCTAAAATAAAAAATACAAACAAATTAAAAATTTTATAAAATAAAAAAGAACTACGTTTGTCTGATCTCGATTAGCGAGTACGTAGGCACCTACGGGGCGACATTAAAAAATGAAAAAATGTTTTTTTTTTTAATAATATTGTGAATAAATATTTTGTAAATATAAGATGTTTTGTTGATATTCATATTCTAAAAAAAAATAGAAAAATGTGACTTATAAATATTTGTTTTGTTTCATTTGAGTTTTTGAGTATGAAAAGGATAAATTATAAGTTTAAAATTCCAAAAGTGGTAACCAATTTTTTAATAGGTTAGCCCCGAATCCATGATATCTGGTTTTAAAAGTTTGGTTTTTAAATCAAATTTTCGCAGACTAGTAGCTAAGTTAGGATCAACCGACCCATTGATCCTAGTTTTTATTTTTTCCCGATTTATATCGGGTGGCGACTCTAAAAAGTTTTAAAAATTAAAATTTTTTTAACCCCTAGTCGAGGATTCATGTTAAATGGGTTCGGGTTTAATGTGAATCGGGTTAGGAGAAATGAACCAGATAGTGGAAAAATCCAGGCTCGACAGCTTGGCGACTCCACTGGGGATTCTAATTTTTTTTAAAAAAAGAGAGGGCTAGCCACTTAGGAATTTTAAATTTTAAATTTATCCTTGCTCATTTTTTGTAAATTATGTGATTATGTATATTATATTGAATATTATATTGAATAATTGTTTTGTAAATATATACTAACCTTGCAGGTATGTAAAATAGAAGGCAAAAGCTTGATTGTTTGTTTATTTATTTATTTAAGTATTTGCATTAGCATAATTGTGTGCTAGATACGGTCGTACCAGGGCCGTCTTAAGAGCCTAAGCGAGGAGGACGAAGTAAGGTCCGGGGGCTGTGGCTTTCTACCTTCTAGATCAAGAAATGTCCTCCCACTCCAGTTTAGTACCACTAAACCGGGGGACCTATAGAACCTTACCAAATCATGCATTCATTAGCATGGGATATGACCGACTTTTTCTAAAAAATGGAGTTGAAATATAAATGTACATATGTAAATACTTAAAAAAAGAAAATTCTAAAAAATATAAAAGCTATCAAAAAATCCAAAAATTTTGTAAATATTAGCTTATACTTTATAAAAATTTCCAGAAAATGATGTCTTCAAGTACTGAAACCGACAGTAGCGGTAGCTTATGGGCTCGCCTTATTAGAGAATCGAGTGGAACCTTTCAAAGATCCAATGCTCCTACTGGACCGATGGTTTGTCAGTTTTAGTCCGGTCCAAAAATCATTCATTAAGGATAGGTTAGGCCCAATCCTCAGCCTACCAAAAATCCATGTTCCATTCACCATGTTCCGAGCCCTCACTCATCTATGGGAACCTGAAGAAGTTGTCTTCCGTTTGGGTCAGCATGTACTTAGCCCGACCATTGAGGAGTACACTAGACTACTCCAAGCACCTCCTACCTCTGAAGGTATCTATGTTCCAAACTTCAACCATAGCCCGGTCCGTATTATCTCAGAATTTTGGGATCAAGAGGGGCCAATAATTGAAGCCATCAATGATTGCAATGAATATTGCATCCGGCTAACCACACTGATGGACTGGTTTGGAACCCCTGAATACTTTAAAAGCAACCGAGCCATTTTCAGTGTACCACTTGAAGTTTGGGAAGAAAACCGGGTTAATGCCTTCATAGTAGCTGCTTTTGCAACCATCCTCTTCCCTAATGGCAACTTGTTCATCCACTTCCGGGTCATAGAGCTGGTTTCTCAATATTTAGCTGGCAAATCCTATGTTCCCGCTCTTCTAGCCGAACAAGTCCGTAGTCTGAACCACATCAAGACTAAAGGAGGGCAAATTCAAAGCAAGCATGCACTTACTGATGGTTTGGTTTGCTAGCCACATTAAGCACTATGGAAAAGAATTAGCTAATGGATCCCTCATTAGTCTGAAATATGATCTCATCCAATCTTTTGCTGAAAGGGTCCACATGGAAAATGATCATCCTCTATGGGATATAATTGCCATTCTTGAAGACATGCCACCTGAAGACATGATGTGGCAAGCTCGCTGGTTCAAGAGCCCTGTTGCCATCCTAAGTTGCAAGGAATACATGGCGGTGCCCCTAATTGGACTCACTGGCTGTACTGGTTATTACCCCTCAAGTGTGATTAGGCAGTATGGTATGCTGCAAGATATTACTGTCAAGCTTAATTTGGAGCGAGTCACTCTTGATTATCTGGATCCAACCAAAATCCTAGCACCAAAGAATCCAAGCTGAATCAAATCTGAGCCATATGGGAAAATAGAGAGGTGAAGCCAATTTTCGAAATCGAGCCAGAAAGTCAGGAAATCAAGAAGTATAGAGCAACCAGGTTGTATGTGGCTAGCCAAATGAAGAAAAGTAAGGATATCCAATATGAAGCTCACGATGTCCTTCAACCAGCACCATCGGAACCTAACCCTGAAACAACTGCTTACATGGAAGCTGTTTCGGCTCACCTAGAAGTGTGTCACCGAGATTTCCAAGAAAGAGAGAGGGAAATGGTGGATCGCCTGCAAAGTGCCGGAAGCAGAATTGCATTCTTGGAGGCCAAGTTGAAGGCAGCTCGAAAGAAAATTCTAGCCCTGGAAGACAAGATCGTCTGCCTCACTAAGACAAGAAGACTGGTTTAGGATCAGTCCCTAGGAATCAATGTTTTCTGAAACCATTAGAAAGTAGTTTAGATTCAGTCACTAGGAATCAAGGTTTCTAAACCATTAGAAGTTTCTGTTATGTCTTTAGGTTGTAAAGAATATTTTAAAGAACATTATCTTTTAATACAACTCCATTGGATGTTTTTTTTTAAATCATTGGTCAATATCCCCATTTGCATCTGTGTGATAGCATATCTACATTCTTGCATATGTATATTAATTCATTCATTTATTCTTTAAAGTATATTAATAAAAAATAAATGTCCAGGTCTAGCAAATTCGAGTTTAAGTCAAAAACTTGAAAGATAGCGCCCAAGCCGGTTAGGAGCCCTATTGTTACCAGATCCCGAGCTAAGATGTCTAACACCGGGAACAACCCCACAGACCAGACCACTGAGCAAAGACTCAACACCATGGAACAAACCCTCCTTGGAATTGCTGAACAGATGCAGGCTTTAACACAAAGTCTTGCACAACTTAAGACCCCACAACTTCTGAAGAATCCTCAGGGGCACGGAAAGGGAAAGAAATTGAGGGACAGCTTATCGAGCAAGAGGAGCCACCAAATGAGTTTAATGCGGTTGAGTTGAAGAAGGAACTGGAAGCTCAGGCTAAAGAGATGGAGAGAAAACTGCTTGAGAAAATGAAGACGTTCGATGGTTTTGATCAAACCGCGATCCTGAATTTGCCTCAATATGAGGAAGGTGCCTTCCCTGAGAAATTTAAGGCACCCGAATTTGAAAAGTATGACGGGACAGGTTGTCCTAATATGCATACCAGATTGTATGTACGACGAATGGGGCAATATGCAAATTTGACAAGCTGATGGTGCAAACCTTCCAGGACAGTCTTACTGGTCCTGCTTTGGCCTGGTACGCCCAATTAGACCATCAGGAAATTGATACTTGGGACAAGTTGGCTAGGGCATTTTTTTAATTAGTATAAGTTTAATATTGAGATGGCACCCTCGGTGTGGGATTTAAGCAATCTGAAGAAGAAGAAAGAAGAGACTTTCAAGGAGTATGCTCAGCGCTGGAGAGCATTGGCTGCAAGGATCACCACCCGATGCCTGAAAAGGACCTCACTTTCACTTTTATCAACACATTAGAGGAACCTTTCTTTTCCCATCTGGTTGGCATGCATCAGCAAGCTTCTCAGAAGTGGTGGTAGCTGGATGCAGGATTGAGAATGCAATTTCAGCAGGAAAATTGCAACAAGAAAAGAAATATACTGCACCAAGAAATGTCCCATACAAAGGAAAAGATTCAACCGTCAGCATGGTCAACACTTCGGGTGCAACTGGCCCCACTAATTTGTGTTGTCAACAAATCAAATCAAAATCAGAATAAGAATCAGACTCAACAAAGTGCCCAAATCAACAATCAAGGTTCAACAGGCGGAACTTCACTCGAATTCCGGTTCCCCTTAGTCAAGTATTGGCTAAACTAAGGGCCGATAATCTGATCAACTTCGAAGTGCCTAAAGAAGACTACAGGCCTAGAAATTACAATCCTGAGCTGAAGTGTGAATATCACATGGGGCAAATCGGGCACTCAACAGACAATTGCTGGAGGCTTAGGCATAAAATCCAAGATCTCATTGATGCAAAAGTCATCCAGTTGGATTTCATTGAAGCTCCAAATGTCTCTACTAACCCATTGCCGAACCATGGACCGGTTATCAATATGATTACCGCTGAAATTCCGGATCCAGAAGAGCTCGTGTGCATGATCGGAGGTGGACCTAGATCCATCAAAATCGAGATAGGTAAAGGCAGTGAAGATGGATCAACTTCATCAAAGCCCAAGAGCTATACCTTTCAGATACCCCTTGCTGTGAGTGATTATAAAGCCGCTCCATTTGATTATAAAGCGGTTAATCATGCTTCAATGGCCATGGTTGGTGGCCTCACTCGCTCAGGAAGAGTTTATGAGTCGACCGGAAGAATGCAACTGTGAATATGCCACAGCAACAAAATGAAGAAGGGAAGAAAGATGAAGAGAAGTCAGCATTGGCAAAACTGATGAAAGCAAGTGAATACAAAGTTGTTGAGCAGTTGGTTAAAACACCTGCCCAAATATCGCTCATGAGTCTGCTGATTAGCTCTGATGTACACCGTGAGGCTCTTTTCAAAGCCCTAGAAGAAGTGAAAGTTCCAGAAGGTGTATCAGAGGAAGCCTTGGGGCATATAATCAACTCAATCTTTGCAAATGAGCAAATCAGTTTCTCATCTGAAGAACTGGGAGAGGAAGGGGTCAACATAACAAAGCCCTCTTCATTGTAGTCAAAAGCTGTGGAAAGATCATCTCTCGAGTATTAGTTGACAACGGATCCTCTTTGAATGTATGCCCCTTAGCCACTTTGAGCCTATTGGGGATTGAACCGTCAGCATCAAACCAAGCTCTACTGTGGTTCGTGCTTTTGATGGGTCAAAAAGGGATATATAGGTGAAGTGGAGTTAGAAGTCACCATCGGGCCTCAAACTTTCATTATTCCTTTCCAAGTAATTGATATCCCCAGAACATTCAATCTGCTGTTGGGGAGACCATGGATCCATGCTGCCAGGGCAATACCATCAAGCCTGCACCAGAAGGTTAAGTTCATAGCCAATGGTCAACTCATCACTGTTATGGGAGAACAGGATTATGCCATTTACAAAGAACGGCTGTCCCTTACATTGGAAAAGAAGGAGAAGAAGACTTCGGGCTCCAAATGTTTGACGAAGTCTGTATGATGAATGATGAAAAAGAAGCTCAGGTGGGAACCTTTGGACTGGGTTATTCCCCCACTCGTGCTGAAGTGGGGAAATGAAAAACCAAATGAGAAGGAGGAAGCTCGACAAGGAGTATGATCCAATTATCAAAATCCCTCACATCAGCCATTCCTTTCCAAAGCCACATCATATCCAGCAGCCAGATGATATCAAAGAAGATGCTTCATCCAAAGAAATGGTCTTGAAAATTGGTTCTCTGTGCCTTGCGCTAGTATTAAGTCTTTTAAGTAAGAACTTATCTAAGACTAGACTTGTGTTTTGTGTTTTTCAGTGTTATGCTCAAATAAGTGTACTTAAACACCGTCCCAGTTTAATGAAATTTATTTCTGTTTGTGTTTTCACATATTCTCATACATTCCTCATTCATATTCAACCAGATCCGACAATTGTGATGAAGTTCAGGGATATCTCGCAGTATAATTAATGAAAATATCAATATCACCTCCATCTACTGGGTTAGACGTTGAAGATGATATTGATTATTAATTTAGAACACAAGAAATTTGGCAAAATTTTGAACAAGGAAGGATTGAAATTCCCGAAACCATTGAAGTGATTAATTTGGGAACAAGCGAAAACCCTAGGAATCTGAGGATAGGGGGAAATTGCCTGAGAGCACGGCACAAGATTTAACCAAGTTACTAGCCGAATACTTGGATGTTTTTGCATGGTCGTATAGCGATATGCCCGGTTTAGACCCATCCATTGTGGTTCACAAATTGCCAACAAAGGAGGATTTTAAACCTAAAAAGCAAAAATTAAGGCGATTTAGGCCAGATTTACTCCTCCAAATCAAGGATGAAGTAAAAAAGTTGCTTGAAGTAGGATTCATTGAGGTTTCTGATTATTCGGATTGGGTATCAAACATAGTGCCAGTACTTAAGAAAAACGGGAAAGTGAGAATCTGTGTGGATTTCAGAGATCTAAACAAAGCAACCCCGAAAGATAATTTCCCGTTGCCTCACATGATGTTTTAGTGGACAATACCGCTGGAAATCATCTATTTTCATTCATGGATGGATTTTCAGGGTATAATCAGATATTAATGGCCGAAGAGGATAAGGTCAAAACCACATTCGTTACAGGGGGAACCTTTTGTTACAAAGTCATGCCTTTCGGTCTCAAGAATGCCGGGGCAACTTATCAACGAGCAATGCTTGCTATACTTCATGATATGATGCACAAAGAGGTGGAAGTATATGTAGATGACATGATCGCCAAGACAAAGGAAGGAGAGGATCATGTAGTAGTATTAAGGAAGCTTTTTGAAAGATTAAGGAAGTTTCAGTTGAAATTGAATCCAAAAAATGCACTTTCGGAGTGACATCTGGAAAATTATTAGGATTCATGGTTAGCCAAAAAGGGATAGAAATCGATCCTGATAAGGTCAAGGCAATTCAGGATTTACCTCCACCAAAAACATTAAAAGAAATCAGAGGCCTCTTGGGAAGGTTGAATTACATTGCTCGATTCATATCACAGTTGACTGATAAGTGCCAACCGCTGTTTAAACTGCTGAAGAAGAATGCCCTAATTGAATGGAATGACGAATGTGAAAAAGCCTTTAATCGGATAAAGCAATATCTGACAAATCCACCAGTACTGGTTACTCCAAAACCGGGGAAACCGTTGTTCTTGTATTTGACGATTCTTCCTGAATCCATGGGTTGTGTACTCGGGCAAAAGGATGAGAAAGGAAAAGAAAGAGCTGTTTACTACTTAAGCAAGAAATTCTCAAATGGAGAACAAAAGTATTCAGAGATAGAAAAGACCTGCTGTGCATTAGTATGGGTTATGCACAGACTTAGGCAGTATACGCTCTTCTACTCGATCGAGTTGATTACGAAGCATGATCCATTGCGATACTTGGCAAGCAAACCGGCTTTGGTTGGTCGAATCTCGAAATGGCAGATGCTGCTTTCTGAATTTGATATCACTTATGTAAGTCAAAGTTCAGTCAAAGGACAAGTTTTAGCTGATCAACTCGCAAAGCCCAGTTGATGATGAAGAATTGAAGGAACAAGATCAGTTTCCAGATGAAGGTATCAGGATAGCAGAAACAGAAACCGAAAGCAACAGTTGGAAGTTGTATTTCGATGGAGCAGCCAATGTATACGGGTGTGGAATAGGGGCAGTCCTCATCTCGCCGAAAGAAGAACATTCCCGGCATCAGCCAGATTAATGTTTCCCTACACAAATAATGTAGCGGAATACGAGGCATGCATCATGGGATTAGAAATGGCAATTCAAATGAATATCGAGGAGCTCGAAGTGTTTGGAGATTCATCACTTATCATTTTCCAAACTCGAGGCGAGTTCAAAACTAAGGATCCCAAGTTGATTCCTTATCATAATCACTTGGCTGAGTTAGCAGGAAGATTCAAAGAAATTTCCTTCACTTATGTGCCGAGAACTCAGAATCAATTTGCTGATGCATTGGCTACTCTGGCCTCTTAATCCAATTCACTGAAGGAGCAAGAATACGACCTTTGCAAGTCCGAATAAGAAGTGAACCCGCATTCTGTGCCGTGATTGAGTCAAGTGAACCATGGTTTCAAGATATCAAAATTTTCTTGCAAACAGGTAGCTATCCTGAGTGTGCTACAAAAAAGGATCAGAAATCATTGAGGCGTCTGGCAAGTCATTTCTTGCTAAGTGGAGATACCCTATACAGAAGGTCGTTCGACACAACTGTTGAGATGTGTAGATGAAAAAGAAGCTCAAAAACTAATGGAAGAAGTTCATGAGGGAGTATGTGGACCTCATATGAACGGATATATGCTAGCTAAAAAGATTATGAGGCTAGGATATTTCTGGTTAACCATGGAATCGGACTGTATCAAACATGTGAGATCTTGTCATTTATGTCAAATTTACGCAAACAAGATAAATGCTCCTCCAAAGGAATTACAGTCAATGTCGACACCATGGCCTTTCTCAATGTGGGGAATAGATGTAATTGGGCCAATTTCGCCAAAAGCTTCAAATGGTCATCGATTCATACTAGTTGCAATCGATTACTTTACCAAGTGGGTTGAAGCCGCTTCATACGCCAGTGTGACAAAAGCCGTGGTGCGATTCATCAAAAGAGATTATTGCTCGATATGGAACTCCAGAAAGTATCGTTACCGATAATGGTACAAATCTGAACAACAATGCAATGACTGATTTATGTCAGCAATTCAAGATTAAACACCGAATTCCACTCCATATCGCCCACAGATGAATGGAGCAGTAGAAGCCGCCAACAAAAACATCAAGAGAATCATTGAGAAGATGACAATTGCATACAAAGATTGGCATGAAATGCTCCCATTAGCATTGATGGCGTATCGAACTTCTGTAAGAGTGTCAACTGGGGCAACGCCCTATTCCCTGGTATATGGGACTGAAGCCGTTTTACCAGTAGAAGTTGAGATTCCTTCACTCCGAGTACTGGCTGAAACAGAGCTCGAAGAAGCTGAATGGGTTAGACAAAGGATTGAACAGTTAAATCTTTTAGATGAAAAAAGGTTGACTGCCATGTGTCATGGGCAATTGTATCAACAAAGAATGGCTAGAGCGTTTAATAAGAAAGTCAAGCCAAGAAATTTCCAAGAAGGTGATTTGGTTCTGAGAAAAGTACTGCCAAATGTGCAAGATTCCAGGGGAAAGTTCACACCAAATTATGAAGGACCATACATAGTGAAGAAGGTCTTGTCGGGAGGAGCATTAATCCTTTCCCAAATGGATGGACCCGATTTAAAGGATCCTGTGAACTCAGATGCTGTAAAGTTGTATTATCTTGATCAATAAAATTTGTCATTTCAAGTGATCAATTGATTTTATTTTGATTAATTATAAGCAAAGTTGATATCCCTGAAATTCTCTGAAGTCGGATCAAAGCCTGACCCACAAAATTCTTCCAAATAAATTTCCAACCAAACACCATTTGAATCATCAGAGAAAGAAATTTGAGCATCTTATAATGCTGAATGAATGCATTTATACAGTTTGGTCTGTTGACTGTTCTTATTTTAGAAGAAAATATTACTGCAAGGATAACTAATTTTGATAGAAAAAGAAAATTGAAGCATGCTTTTTGATCATCAATGTTGGATATGGAACCAAAATTGTCATGTCCTCAAAAAAAAAACCCAGTGGATTGAAAAATTGTGTACCCCTCAGTCTAGACTCGACAGATAGTCTAGTACTGATAAAATTCCAAATCCATCCTTTCAAGATGGTGACCAAATTCCAAATCCATCCTTTCAAGATGGTGACCAAAATTCCAAATCCACTTTCAAGATGGTGACCAAATTCCAAAATCCATTCAAGATGGTGATCAAGACCAAATTCAGAATCCATCCATTCAAGATGGTGACAAAAAACCCTTGTTCATCAAGGTGACCAAAACCTTGTTCATCAAGGAGACTAAAAAATCATTGTTTATCAAGGTGACCCAAAATCCTTGTTTATCAAGGTGACCAAAATCCTTGTTGATCAAGGTGACCAAAATCCTTGTTTATCAAGGTGACCATTTAAAAATCTTTAGCTATCAAGTTGCTATTAGCCGTTCCTAAAACCCCTGTTGTTAGGGTGATGTTTGGTAGTTTAACCCGCCAGGTTTAGGTCTTGGGCAAAAATGGTGTCTTTTTGTCTTTATAGTGGTGGAGTTTTGTTCAAACTCACCATAAGAGGGGCAGCTGTCGACACCCCATTTTTACCCCCTTTTTGAAAGTAAAAAAAATAATAAAAAAATTTAAAAAAATCATAAAAATTATAAAAAAGGTAGAAAATACATAAATAAATTAGCTAAATTAAAAAAATAAAAAAAATTACAAAATTGGAAAAGAATATAAAAATTTGAAAATTAAGAAATCTAAAAAAAAAAAAAGAGTTTTAGTATATAAATGCAATTAGTAAATAAATTAGATTCTAAAAAAAAAATGTGTGTATATGAGTATGATTATATTTGTGATGATAAAAATAAATAAATTTTTAGAGTATATTTATGAAAAAGAAAAAGGTTTGTTAGTATCATTATTATTATTATTATTATTATTTTTATTGTTATTATATCATGATTGTTCAATTAAATAAATATTTGTTAGAATTTGCGAAATGTTTAGTGTGATATCTTGAGCATGTTTTAGTTACCTATAATTTTTTTTATTTATATAAAAAAATGAGAAAAATTCACAAAACAAAATTTATTTTTTCTATATATGTATATATATTTAGCATAATATTATAAGAAAAAAAAATGTTTTCCTAGCCTTTATATAATTAAATCATTTAGTTATTTTCTAAATTAACAAAAACAATAAACAGGTTTTTTCCAAAATTAGTATCTTTTAGGAATTTAAAAAAAAATAAAAATAAAAATTATATCTCTTTAGGAATTTACAAAATAAAAATTGATTAAATACTTAAACTTGGCGGGTTTCTAAAATAAAAAATACAAACAAATTAAAAATTTTATAAAATAAAAAAGAACTATGTTTTGTCTGATCTCGATTAGCGAGTACGTAGGCACCTATGGGGCGACATTAAAAAATGAAAAAAAATGTTTTTTTTTAATAATATTGTGAATAAATATTTTGTAAATATAAGATGTTTTGTTGATATTTATATTCTAAAAAAAATAGAAAAATGTGACTTATAAATATTTGTTTTGTTTCATTTGAGTTTTTAAGTATGAAAAGGATAAATTATAAGTTTAAAATTCCAAAAGTGGTAACCATTTGATTTTAGTAGGTTAGGCCCCGAATCCATGATATCTGGTTTAAAAAGTTTGGTTTTTTTTAAATTAAATTTTTGCAGACTAGTAGCTAAGTTAGGATCAACCGACCCATTGATCCTAGCTTTTTATTTTTTTCTCGATTTATATCAGGTGGCGACTCTTAAAAGTTTTCAAAAATTAAAATTTCTTTTAACTCCTAGTCGAGGATTCATGTTAAATGGGTTCGGGTTTAATGTGAATCGGGTTAGGAGAAATGAGCCAGATAATGAAAAAATCCAGGCTCGACAGAAATGGTATGATGCAAATAATTTTTCTATTGTGTCTTTCATTCTATCTATTATTGATACCATTACTCTTATATATAACCCTTTCAATTTCAAGTTCATACCAAAAGAAGAAATAGGTTGCACCAGCAAAAGATGAATGATCTAGTGTTTATGATGCATGATTTGAAATTAAAAGAGAAGAGTGATAGAAAAAATGATTGTCGTCTTGAATTTTCAGTGGATGATCTCTCATCTGATGATGAATGGATTGTTGAGGAAGAAGATATGTTTAATTCATCAAGTGAGGATTTGTTGAATATTCTAAGTGCTGAGGGAAGGAAAAAAGATGATGAAGATATGGAGGATGTTGGTGCACTAATAGATTTAGAGAGTCATGGAAGTAAGAGTCAAGATGATTTGGAGATTCAAGATATTGATGTTGTTGAAGATCAAGCACAAATGGGTAATTTAGAGGATATAGACTGAAATAGCCATAATTTATATATATATTAATGCATGCTAAATTTGATAATTATATGTGTGTATGTGTTTAAGTGGATTAGTGTGTTTGTAATGTTGGGTGTGTTATAACATATGTGATTGATTATAAGCTATGGTAAATATATCTAGGTTGATAGTTTATTCATGTTAGAAATTATCATGTTAGTGTTAATTGTTATTGTAATGAATTATATGTGTTGAATTTAAGCTTGTTTTAGGCTTAAATAAAATTCTAAACATAGCAGAATTTTTAAAGCCCATTCAAGCCCAAACTCAAGTCCATAACTAAGCCCAAATAAGGCCCAAGCCTTTCCAAATCTGCCCTCCTCAAAAGTCAACATCATTTAGATAAACATCAAGGTCTAATTGAAGCTTGAGATAACCCAAAACAGAACAAAGAAAAGAAAATTCGTAACTCGAGGAACCCAAAAATTTTCAAGACCCAAATCAACTTATCTTGGACTCAACACACCAAAAATCCTTCCCCAAGCCTCATATATACATTGAGGTAAGTTTATTTGATGTTTAAGATGCTTTATTTTCCCCTTGATCCATGAAATATGCATGTGTGTGTGATATGAGTAATTGGTATACTAAATTCTTGTTGAAGTGTTGTAGAGTTGTTAGGAAAGTTTAGAATGCTTGAGTTGTTGTAGATAGGTTATAGTAGGCTTTCATGTGGTTTGGAATTGAAGTGTTGAAGTATGATGAGTATTAGAATTGTTTGAAGTGTGCTAGGGTTGGTGGAAGTTGATGAAGAAGAGTTTGATTCTTGTAGAGAGGTGTTTGAACTTGTTTGATGTTTAAAGTTGAAGTTTATGTTGTTTGAATGTTATATTGATCATATAACAAGCTATGAGGAACTTTGGAATGAGTTTAAAGAATTTTAAGAAGTGTAAAATGCATTTTGAAAACAGGGGATTTCGTCATTTTTTCGCTCCAGTGTACACAGCCTGTGTACATGGTCGTGTAGGCCTTGAAATTCTTAAAAGTTGCTCTCGGGTCATTTTTTTTACTCAACACGGCCTCGGTACACAGCCTGTGTACATGGTCGTGTAGGCCTTGAAAATCTTAAAAGTTGCTCTCGGGTCATTTTTTTTACTCAACACGGCCTCGGTACACAGCCTGTGTACATGGTCGTGTAGGCCTTGAAAATCTTAAAAGTTGCTCTCGGGTCATTTTTTTTACTCAACACGGCCTCGGTACACGGGTCGTGTAGACTTTCCCCTGTTTCGCAGCTCTTTGTATTTTAGCCGTAACTTTTTCATCCGATCTCCGATTGAGGTGATTCAAGTTGCGTTGGAAAGCTTAAAAAGAGATCTATAACTTTTATGTTTTAAGTTTTTACAAATTTTAATAGTAATAATGCTTAAATTTTAGTTCTTTTCAACTGATATACTTTTCAAACAAAGTTTAAAACTTATAATTGGTTGTTAAAAATTCTCCTAAGCTTGATAAATGATCATTTAAGTGTTTGTTGAGTATTGCATGATAATATATGATAACTAAATGCTATGTGATGATGTTGTAATGATTTATTTGAATTTCTTTGGATGATTATACTTGAGATTTGATGAATATAACTTGAACTAAGTGTGAGTTTGTAATTACTTCTTTTACAGTGATTGATCCCCTTTCGGTTATTTCCATTGATTCTCGAGCTAGTACAGGTACACAATACTTTGATTGATTGTTGCTTAGGATAGGCATATACCAATTTGACCTTAATCAAAAATTAATAAAAAGATATTGAAATTGGTGTGCTTTACGTCGTTGAATCCGGATCCGGGGAGCGACAACCTTGTCATGATGCAATGACATGGTAGTCTAGGCGCTTAGCCCAATCTTTTGTCATGATGCAATGACTCAAATCCATGATGCAATGGTTCACCATGATGCAATGGTGGTTTCTTTTATTGGCTAAGTGGGTAGCTAATAGGGTTAACTGTATCGGTAATCCTCTACTTAGGCTCGGAAGGAAATAATATGTCTTAGTTCACGGGTATGGGACCGTTGAACTAATTGATATTATAGACCGGGATAAGTGGATTATATAAAGGAGTGTGAACCCTAGATGAAGCTATTGTTCTCTATAGGTTAGATATAGGAGATATAGGTATCCGGTCTATCTATATCAACCCCCTGAGCAGCTGCTGTTACTCAGGACCCCCAGAATTCCCAAGCTTGAATCGGAGTTTGAATACTCCATGTTGTTCTATTCACTTAACTAAAAGATAATGAAGTTGTATTGATTTATTGAATTGTATTTAGTTAAGTAAGCATTGCATATGTATTTGTTTGCATTATTGTGTACTGGGCCTTTGGCTCACGCTGCTATCTTGCAGGTGACTTTGATGACGAGCTCTATGACGATATGGATATGGGACTAATTGGGAAGACCCTACGGATGACTAGGAGAGAGGCCTAGTATAATGCTTAGGGTTCCTTTTGATGAAAATTTCTTTTTGAAGTGTTCAGGCTTGTTTGTTAAGCCTTGGAATGTAATTTGTGTTGAAGTGTATTTGTAATATAGTTGGGTTGTAAGTAGGATTTCTATGTTTATATGTTTCTAATGAAGTTGTAATGTGTAAATATATTATGTATGGTTTGTATATAGTTAATGTACCACTACCTATGTAGTGGTAATGTTTCATTCAAAGCATATGAATGTATATCTATTTTAAACAGGTAGTCATTACAAACATCTCTTTTAAGACGACCTTACGTATAATACTTGAATATTGTTCTAATATTTGGGTATTATGCGTGGTCGGGAGATTTGGCACACTTAATAATTGGGTTAAGTGGGCCGGGTCTTTACATAGACACTATTGATAGTAATCATGATATTGATATTGATGATGATCAGGAAGACGATTACGATGAGGATGGAGATGGGAGAGTTAATAGTAGCTTTGATGATTTGTTTTAGTTCTGTACTTTGCTATAATAATTTATGTTGGATTGCATTTTGCATTGTGAATGTTGTTTCAAGTATTTATATTGTGAATTAATGTATTAATATTACTATTAAGTATTACCATAACGACTTATGTTTGATTATCCATACTGTTAAGTGCATAAGTTTTATTGCCATGTGAATTGTAGCTAAGCTTGATGCTAAATTTCTTTATTTTCATGTTTTATTTGATGATTTTATTAGTAAAGTAAGTATATTTACAATGTTTGTAACCAAAGTTACGTCGGTTGTAGAATCTTACAATTCTACGTTTCGATTCTACGTTCCGTTTCTACAGACCCCTTGGCGATTCTAGGTGGAAACTCGAATTTGACAACCATGGTTGACATGAATGGAATAGCAAAGAGAAATTGAACTCTCTTACACAATTATCAAATTGATTATCTATCCTATAGTGAAATAAATTAACTTTAGGTAGCTAACTATAAGTGTAATTTAAATTTTGCAATTTTATGCCATATATGTAGATATGGGTTTTTGAGGCGATATTATTATTCGCCTTGGTAGATTAAAAATTCACTTGATTTAGTCTATTGAGGTGATTCAATCGCCTTAATTTTCTCACATGAAAAACCTCGCTATATTTGAAAAACAGAGGCAAAAGTCATTTGATATAGCGTGCTAGGGATGAACCTCCCCTCAAATAAAATTAAGGTGAATATCACTTCAACTTAAAATTTGAGGCGACCTTCGCCTTCTAGATCAAAACTCAATTTTCCTGCACCATTTCCTTTTTCTTTTCCCTAATTTTGCTAGTTTGAGATGGTTTTTGGCTTTAGAAGAAAATTTTTCTTTTTTCAAAAAGATTTCCCAATTGAGGTCATTTTGGCTTCAAAAGGAATTTTTTTTATTTGATTTTGCAATTGAGGCAATTTTGGCCTCAAAGAATTTTTTTAAAAACAATTTCAATATTCAAGCCAAATTCACCTGCAATTTTTTTTTCACGTTTGATTTAATTATATTGGTCGATTGTTTTTTGTGATATTATTTATTTTATTAAAATATGAAAATCCCAAATTGTAATGGTTAATATTTTAAACCTGTATGAAATAATCAAATTTTTATAATAAAATTATTTTAAGATAATTATTAATCATAATACATTTATCATATAGTAATTCCATGTTTTAGTCTCAATACCTATCAAAATAACATGAAAATATTAATATTGGTGATAGAAATTATTCATCTTATAAGTAACATGAGATGAAGATTACTATAGACATAATAAATTCTTACCATTACGATATAGTAATATATTGATCATATGTCACTCAATACCTAAAAGATCACATAAAACACAAGATTAATATACAAACTAAACTTAAATAATAGCAAGAAAAATAATGGAACAAATTTTGTAGAAGGAAAATTTTGTACCTAAGATGAGAGAGATTGTGAAGGAACACAAATGAAAATATGTAATGCAGGCAAAACGAAAAATAAGAGATGTGGGTAATGAATATATAGGGAAGAATAGAGGCGAGATGACCTACATATTGTTTAAATTGAGGGCGAAATTTGCCTTTGATGGACATCTGAGGCAAAATTTGCCTCAATTGAAATTCAAACCCGCTAAGCTTTTATTATGGAACGAAAAATTTGGAATTCTTATCTTTGTTATTGAGGGGAGTTTTGTCTCAATTGCACATATGAGGCGAATTTTGCCTTAGTTGCAAATTTGTGGCAAATTTCTCATAAAAAATAATTATTTTAAAAATTAGTATATATACACACATAGAATAAATTATTTAAATAAATAATTTTTAGTTTTTTTGTTAACAAAATATTCAATTTTCTATGTATAAATATTTAATAATATATATAATATATTATAGTAGATATATTTTTTATTCATAATCTTGAAATTAGATATATATATATATATAATATTGAAAAAATAAATTCTAGTATAAAAAATATTTATTTTTGTTAACAAATATTAAAAAATTTATAGATTAATATTTAACAAAATATATACCTATGTACATGTTTTTTCTATCATTATATTATAGTAAATTATTTTTATTTTTTATTATTAGATTTCATGTTTTTAAAGATTTGATTGTTTAATCTCATAATAATATGTGGATAAAATCATATTTTTTAAATTACATAAAATGTATGATAGAAATATAAAAAGATACATATATAAAAATAGATAATTAGTATCCCAAGATACAAACAGTAGTTCAAACTAGAGATATCACCTAATTAGTCTACATAATACAAAGAGTGCAAGTCTATAAATAAAAAATAGCAAAGTCAACATGACACAAAAACAATCATAACACAACCCACAAAAAGTCTAGCACCCTCTATTTGATTGACGCTGCTAGACTTGAGTCAATCTAGTACCACATACTATCTGGGATAGGGAGGCAAAAGCTATAGTAGATGGTGTTTGGTGGTATTCAAGGTAGTGGGTAATACTATTAACTCGATCTAACACCTAATGGTGGGGTTGCACCAGAGGAGGGGCAAGAACCATACTAGGGATGTTGCAGAGTAGAATAGAAGGCTGATCCTAATGATGATCAGGTGCGAAGCCTGATGCATGGGAATGCCCTTGCTACTGTCCGAAGCTACCAGTAGTATCTATTGTTCGGTAAGATGCTGAGTCGGTATCCCATGTTAACCAACTAGCTGGCTAGACATCTCGTGCTGGCCATAATATGGCTGTGGAGGTAGAGCTATAAGGAAGAAAGGTGCAAATTGCTGGCTCAAGTAGCGAGGGTCAGGCCTACCAGGAGGGACACTCATGTAGAGTGCAAGCTAAGAGTATGATGTGTACTGCTTATATGATTGGATCGGAGGTAGGCTTATATGCATCTCCCACAAACGCTCCATATATTCAACCTTGCGCCTTAGTTTTGATGTCCCCATCTAAATCTACGAGAGTCTCGTCCCAAAGCTATTCAACTCTCCTTAGGGATTAGAGCACCATATCACATACCTCGTTAATAGCCAAACCAATGGCCCAAGAATTCCTCCATGATAGCAACATCACTCATAGGGTCTTCACTTATCACAACAGCAATAGCATCCTTTAGGCTCTGTGCTTTTCCTTGTGTGCATAAATTCAAAAGCATGAACAGTAATTATGTCAATAGTACGAAGATACCAAATAAATATATTATTGAATAAGTAAAATTACGTAGACTTTTGTAATTAGCTGTGACCTCAAGCGACTGCCACTCACTTGTGGGCATCCTAGACCTTCTGCATCTTTCGGTTCCTTATGTTATTTGTGGATTGATTCATAGAAAATAAAGAAATAATAAGATATTTTGTTGGATTGATTAGGATGGTCGCACTTAATCTATTGTTTGAAAAAACATGAGTACCCATAATTTGAATCTATCTCCACAAAACGGAAAAAATCCATCCATTCATCTACCCTATGCTCATGTCCCTTTGGAGGGTTGCTCATAGCTGCTTCTCCTCCACCATTTGATGTATGATTTACTTGTTAAAAATTTAAGACCTGCCACCACTTCGATATTTTCCTCCTATTGGGCGGTATCATCAACTTTTGTTATATATTGATAAAAATATATTGCGTTAATAAATAGATGACATAATACATAATTGACGAAAATGTGCCCCAAATATAAAATGAACTTACCATGACTCTTTAATTAATGCCATGTCGATATGACTCAAGAAATGCTAACCATGCTTCGCCACTGACATCCTCCATGAGCAGCTTCGTTGAAGCCCTGTGATGGACCATATTCTGAGCATCCTAGTAGGCATGCACATGATGCCCTTATGCCCATCTAGCATGATAAATACTAGTATCTAGCCATCCTTCCTATAATGTTTCTCTACTCGCTTCCCCTTATACATGCCTTGTTTCTGGGCAGTGCCCTAAGCTCAGCATCCTCACGAGCAGCATATTCAGTAGCTTCCTGCTGCTCAACTACCATAGCATATGGGTCCTCAGGTCTAACATGATTTAGGGTAGGAATCATGTCACACTAGACATGATCTCTTATCAATAAATTGTCTACACCTCACTTTTATGTAGGCTAGCCCCTTAGTGTACCAGAGTTGGAATCAAAATCATCCCCCCCCTGACCCACATCCATGAGTAGTGTGGTGAATGATCAACCTACATAAATAAGTACTTTCATTAATATGTCGACCATATAAGTACATAACAAGGAAAATGGATAAGTGTAACCAACAACATTACTAGCGTATTACTCGAGTCATCCATTAGCATCGTGCATGATCGCTTTGAGAAAGTTAGGATCGTTCGGGTTCAACCTACATAAAAATATTAAATGTTGAAAATATAGTATGTCCATATTACTACAAATTCAAGAATATATACTATACTAAAATTGACACTACATTCTTCTTTATTCATCGTTATTATCGTGTGAGGGGGTATCAACTTCTTAGTTGCTTCCCATACTATTAGCACCCTCACCAAGGCTAGGTAAGTGTGCCAAGTTTCCTAAGTCAATGAAAATACAATTGAGTGGTATTGAGCAAGGCCTTGAAACTGTTTGTTGGAGAGTTCATCAATTCCAAGTTGCCTTTTTGGATCACCCTTGTTTGTGGTTCAGTTTGGAAAAGTCCTTGATTGAATATATGTCAGTAGTGTACTTTTGATAATCTTCCAGGCCCTAAAACGTTGCTGGCGTCTTTAATGTAAAATACTTGTTGGGCATGATATGCAACAATGTACGGATCATTGTCGTACATTGACCTTCGCATGTTGATTGAGATTAAGTCTCCATTAATATTCTCTAGTTTGTCTTGGTTAGTATCTAGCCACTTGCACTTGAACAAGAACACACACGTACACCCCAATTAATTTAATTGGATAACTTCAGTGATAATGCCATAGAAATTTATCCTTTGCTTGTTATGTACACTAAGCACGCACACACCATTGTTTTGTGATCTCAAGGACATTTCTCTAGACTCGATGTTATAGCGGACACTGTTGATAACACAAGCTTTAGAATTATATCGGTAAACATCCAGGACCCATGCCAATGCTTCTAGATTTTCCAACACTTGTGTCACTTGAGCAGCCTTGAGTTTTATATTTGTAAAAAGATTGGAAGGAGTAGTTAGTAAATTTCCCCCATTTAAGCTTCTTTGTTAGTAGTTGGTTAAGAAACAACTTTAGTCCTAAGCTACTCTGCGAAATGCTTGCTTGTGAGTGTTCCTGCATTCCATGCTCCATGCGCATTTAGTTCATGCTCAAATTCTTCGCACATAAATTGGTTAACAACAAATAGAACAACTAAACTAAGATGTAGTGGTACACCAACGGATATAAGTGAGGCACCATACCTAACATATGGTTAGACTTCCTCACAATTGTTTAGCATAGTCCAATGCATTTTGCTAACTTCAACGTCTAACTCCATGTGGGTTGATGCACCCAATGATTGAATGGGCTATGCAAATATGCCAAATGATGAGAGCAAACATTGTTCAACCCATGGTTGATTAGGTCTATTTTTCCTCAATTTCATGTTCTCGAAGTATAGTGAACAAAATTGAATGTTCTCTCGTACAATATATAATTCAATGATAGAATCCTTTGGTCGTGCCTTATTCCTAACATCTTCCTTAAGTAGTCCTAGGTATCCCTCCACTGGATACATCCAACAATATTGAACTAGTCCACAAATTCAGGCTTCCCTTAGAAAATGTACTACTAAGTGGATCATGATGTGAAAGAATTCAAGTGGGAAATCATCTCCAACTTATATAGTGTTAGAATTATTGTTTGCTCTAATGATTATAGCAAATTCACCCAAAGTTCCTTAGTAGTCAATTCCCTAACAACCGTGACACATTGAACCACATAGCAAATTTGGCCATTGAGAAAACCATAAATGATGATAGGAAAAATCCATTGAAGCAAGACATGACTTCAAACCCCTTAAACTTGTGTTGTTCACACATACACAAGATGACATATTCGAAGCATATCCGTTTGGAAAATTCACAACTTTGATCACATTGCATGCTTCCTTCATCTACCAAGATGAGAGTACATATGCAGCTAGTGGCTTGAAAGTCAAGTCACCCCAGTATTGTAAATGCAACTTTAGGCGAACACCCATTGCTTAGAGGGTCAGTCTCACCATTTCTATGTCTTTTGACTTACCTTCTAAGCTTAAGATAGTTTTGATTAGATTATCACATATGTTCTTCTTGATGTATATCACATCGAGATTATGGTGGATATGAAGTTCATGCTAATATGGCAATCTAAAAAGCACACTTTTCTTACACCAGTTTTTATTGTCTTTGTTTCGCCGCCTACTAGGCCTCTCCTGCACCTTCCCATGTTAAATGTGCTCCTATGACTCAACTGTGACATAATGTCATTGTCGATGAAATCCCTTGGCAGTTGTCTTGTCCCCATATTACCATCAAAACTTCTATTATCACAGCACGAACGGTACCTAGGTGGCAAAAATTATCGGTGGCCTATATAATGGAACTTAGTGTTTGTACATTCACTTATGCAATATACATTTCATATAGGGCATGCCACGTATACTTTGGTCATTTAACTAGAAATATCATCATATATTGGGAAATCATTGATTGTCCACAAGAGCACGGCATGTAGTCGAAATGTTTGACCATCTACCACGTCCAATGTTTTCACACCTTTTGTTCATAATTCTTCTAACTCATCCACAAGAGGTTATAAGTAACATCATTATCTTTACCAGGTGATCTAGGTCCCGGTAAAAGTGACATCATCAGATACAGATCCTTCATACACCTCCATGGTGGAACATTATATACAAACAAAAGAACTAGCCGTACATTGTATGTCATGCTTATGTTACCATAAGGATTAAACCTATCAGTGGGAAGTCTTAATCTTACACTCCAAGGGTTCATACTAATCCAAGGATATTTAACATCCAATCTCTTTCATTGATCAGAGTCTACGGGGTGCCTTAGCATGCCTTTCTAACTGACTATTTTTCCTCGTGTCATCTCACCTTCGATGCCTTCTACCTACACATGAATAGCTGTTGCAGCCTCAACATTAAAGGAAATTGATGGAGAACCTTAACTGGTACTGTCTTATTCTTCTTGGAATGTGGTTTTCATCTCGCTTCACCACAAACTGGGTAGCTATCTAAGTTTTCAAACTCTTCTTAGAACAACACAGTCATTAATATAGGCATGAATGATGTTTACATCCATACCTAATTGTTAAGCATTTTCCACACTTCATAATATGATGATAGTAACGTACTACCATCCGATAACAAACTCTTTATAAAGGTAAGTCGATTGTTGAAAGATTTCATGGATTGTTTTCCATCGAATTTCATATTCATCATCTAAAGCACCATGGAAAACATTGAAAATTTAGTGAAGCCTAGATACACCAGTCTCTTTGCACTTTCAAACATCCTCATCCATTGTTACCATCATCACCACTGCCTTCATCGCCGTTATCCATGTCATCCCCCTCAAAATAGCTCATATTAGCAGCCAATTGCTCTAAAAACCAATGATCAGCTTGATCTTCAAATGGTTTATACTTACTAGGAATGCTCCATTTGCCATCGTTCACATCATCATGCAACTCATCTTCATCGTCCATTCTAATGGACTCTTCGTTGTGATAAATCCACCTTGAGTATGACCAAGCCATTCCTTTCGACATGAGATGACATTTGACAATATAAATAGAGTGCCACAATGCATTTAGATAGTCGCTACACGAGCATCTTATTAGTCCATCTGCCTTCTGTGGTTGACTGCTGCTTGTAAAAACTCATTAACCCCTGCCAAGTTCGTTTAGACATCTTATCCTAAAATTTAATAAATGACATGCCTATTTTCATAAGTTAATTTGAAATATTTCCTGCGTATCTATGTTTTCAATTTTTTTTGACAATTTAAACATGTATTACATACAACCATTTGACACATTAAATTTACATACTAGTTTTGCATAATAAATTTAAATTTTTTACATATGTAACTTTTATAGGATATATACACACATGTAAACATAAAAAAAAAAAAAAAAATCATGTACAACTTACAAGAGCTAACACAATTACAATATATATATATTCATATAAACAACATATATAATTTATTAATACCAAAACAAATAATTTATTAAACTATTAACTAACATAACAACATAAATATCATTTTAACAAACAATAAAAAAAAAAAATACTTCACAATATATTTATATATACAACATATATAATTTATTACTACCTAAGTAAATATTTTACTAAACTATTAACGACTATAATAATATAAATATATCATTTCAATAGACATTAAAAATATATACTAATATTTTATAAAGATCTATATATGAATAGATAATATCGAAATTATTAAAAATAAATTACTCACCTGATGAAGATGATTCCACATTTCAACTTGTTTTTGGGTCTCTCACGCTTTAACTTCAAATATCTGCAAAAGTAAATACAAATAATTAGACATTTCAAGAGAGAGAGAGTGAAAGAAGGGAGCACAAACAGCATGCCCATGAGAATGAGATTAGAATGGGAGAGAAGATAGACAAAGGGGATATATATATATATGTGGTTGGGTTAGGGGGTTTAGGGATTTGGTTGATGCTTGAACCACCTCGATTTTCTTTGTCTACTTTGTTTATGGGTCTACTTAATTTTTTTTTTGTCTGGTGTCCCTGGTCTAAGGCAAGTAACCCCACGATCTACATGTGTGAGGTGAATTTCGCCTCAATGTGCATGCTTGAGGCAATTTTCTGCTCAATTCACATGCTTGAAGCAATTTCCACCTCACTTATTTGGAGATGCGAAGATTGCCTCTTCCTCTTGCCTATATAGGAAAAATTTTCACTAGTGATATTATTGGTAAAAATTTAATTATGTTTGTGATTATTTCATTTTCTTTCTAATATATATACACACATTGATCGTGTGTGTTAGTTATAGTAATAACTATTTAAGATAATTTTTTAACTATAACTATTATTTTATTTTTAAATTTATATAATTAATATATTATTTATACTATGTATGCAAGTTATCAATCCTCATATTGTTTTAATATAATATATGATAAGTAAATGTTACATTTGGTACCCAACCTTACTAAATTGTATAATTAACTACTTAAAATTTAAAAGTATCAATTTAATATCTATTAAAATTTTCGAGTTTATTATAGTACCTAGATGAGGCAGTTAATTACAAAAATTAATAAAGTTGAGGTAGCTAATACTATAAGAAAACTGGTTTTTAGAGATAGAAATTTTGCGATAGAAAATTTATAAAATAAGTTATATTTCCATAAATTGAATTAGCAACGATGATTCTTGCAATAGAAATTTATGTTTAGAGACAAATTTTGTTTCTAAATCCTATTTTTCTAATAGTGTAATTATAAAATTTGATAAAATTTAAATAGTTAATGCAAAAGTTAAAAAAAAAAAAAAAAATCTCTCTATCTTCTAGAGAGAATTTTTCTCCCATTTCTGAGAGTGGTCCCACCTTTATGGTGGTTTTTTTTCACTTTCTATTATTTCTTTTCTCTCTCTTTTCTATTATCATACTCACGCATGCGCTCTTCTTACTATGCATACCATTTTTTCTTTCCTCTCCATTACTTATTTTATTGTGTTTTACCTTGCATCTACATCATACTAGTGATGCATGGCTTCATTCTCTAGGTATGTTTCCTTTTGTCCTATTTTTTGCTTTTTCTTTGTCTCTTTTATCAGTGTTTCTTGCGTCTTGTTATCATTTAATCTGTGTCTTTTTTTTTTATGAAGTGTCGTTGTTTAGAATCTTTCTTTTGTGAATCTTCTTTTTTGTCCTCTTCTGTGTTTCTTTATTTAATCTCTTTTTGTTGTTCTTTTTATAGTTCATCTTCTATGGTTGTTGCTGTTCCCAATGGGTCTTCACGATCTTCAAGTAAGATGAATGAAAATACTGGGGGGTGTTACTTTTAAAGAAAATGTGGAGTTAACTCATGATAATGAATATTTGATGATCGGAAAAATTATTGCAGAAAATTCTTTGAATAGAGTAAGCGTTATGAATATCTTAAGGCATGGAGGGAGTTCAGTAATCTATGAATTTTAGTTATGTCTTCTAATATGTTCCTATTTGCTTTTGAATGTTTTGAGATAGCTTAAAGGGTTTTGAATGAGGGGCCATAGGCAGTTATGGGTCATTGCTTGATATTGAAGGAAAGGAAGCAAGGATCTAGGATTGAGGATATTGATTTGTTTCATGCACTGTCAAATGATATACTAAATTTAATTGGTATATTATACCACTGGATGGCCTCCAGGCTATTATTTACTATTGTCTAGCTGATATGTCTCTCCCAAAATGGCTTGAAAGCAATAATCTGCTTCTAGATTAATCACTGTCCATCTATCCAGTAAGTTGTTACCATATATATCCAGACTATATGTCACTGATGAGAGATTTCCACACGTTTGAGATGAGGGAGACACTGCATAAGCAAAACGAAGTGCATTATTTAAATCAAAAGTAAACATTGTAAATCATTGTATGATCTAAAAAATTACATGAACAACAAATTATTTTAAAGGATTGTACCTAAAAGGAAGGTTTGACAAAGCCACCTTTTAGAGCATCATGACTTTTCTCAAAAAGGTTTGTCTTGTCATTTTTTAATGTTTGTTAGACCGCCTGTCGGTATAGGGGTTGCATGGCTCCCGTACTCTAACTATCAAATTTTTCAAGACTAACTGCATGGAATGATATGTTTGTAATTACTATCCATTACACTAGCTGGTCTCTTATATCTTACTAATTTAATTGCCATGTTGTGGGACCAACATGCTTAGCATGGGAGCTATAGCCATTGGTAGGGTCCTCCATTGCAACATGTCCTTTGGACCATATGCTTTTATGTGTCATATCAAGTGTCTCGTGCCATTGCAGGACTTAGATGACAACTTATTGCTGCAAGTTCAACAAACGACATATTTAATAGGTTTTTCATTTGAAGTGGATTTTTCAATTTCTATAAAATACTTCTAGATTGATGCTATCTTCTTCCTAAGACATCTTGAAGAACCATTGGTCATGGTAGAGTCATCATTAATCTATGTTGTGAATGGTTGTTCGATCAGGGACAAAGTCGTCGCCTACAAATAGAATAAAATTACAGTTAATTATTTAGTAATGATACAAAAAAAAAATTAAACACAGCGAAAAGTTACCCTTCCATCATTCCCACTAGCCATGGAAAACACTTATATGACTGATGGTGGAGATTGTAAATACCCCACTCCATTTGTTTCTCGTTTGGGAATATATATCAGCATCAGAGGCAAATACATAGGTATCGCATATTCAAGGTTCCCAATTTGATTCATCAAGGTGGTAAAACTCTACCTAGTGTTTCCAAAAATCCATGGGTCATCAAATTCATTGAAGTTGGGAAAATTGTCGTGATTGTTGTTGTTTCCAGCCGTATCAATGTGTAAATGAAAAAAGAGAAAGTGTCAAGATGTCAAAATTAAAAACGGGTAAAGGATTAACACGCTTATAGATAACTAGTGCAAGATCGTAGCTAGAAACACTTGCAAGCTAAAAAATTGATTGTTAGTGTCATTTGAACAAAATGACCATCACTTTATATATAGTCAAATATCAACATAGCCACAGCCAAGAGGTGGCAATGTTGATCTCCTTTTTTTTTTTTTTATAAATTATAGTCAACCAACGTAACGACTTTGTCACATGAAAGTTTGCACGTTGTTTTCTTACCCAATTTCCTTAATGGGCGGGAATTTAAAAGTGCCTACTTTGATATACTATAGTAGGCATGTTACAATTTTTTTTTTTAAATCTTGGGCATATCAAAGCCTAACACGAGCTCTTTGGAACATCAGTGAGTTGGGACCCAACATGTGCACGTTAGTCATGAATGTGGGCACATTGGACCCTAACATTAATATTTTTGTTTAAAATTAGGATCCAATATGCGTACGTTGGTCTAAAAGAGCACACGTTGGGTCTTAACATTAAAAACAAATGAACATTAGGATCCAACGTACCCATGTTTGTGACTAATGTGCCACGTTGGGTCCCAATGTTAAAAAAAATATGAATGTTGGGCACAAAAGTGACCGTGTTTGTGTCTAGCATAAGCTCATTAGGCTCCAACAAGTGAACATTGAACCTAATGTTTAGATCAATCCCTACACCTATATGAGTGGTTCTAACATGAGAACTTTAGTATATCACTCTCCTCATGTTCTCTCCTCTTTTGCAATACAAAAATTTCTTGTTCATTTTTAGTCTTCAAAATATTATAAATAGAATAGAAGGTGCTAGTGAATCATCACATTAATGAGGATGTGGCAAAAAACAAGTTAGACGCCGCTACCATCTCCTTACTCCATCACTTCCCTTACCAACATCCCTTTCCCATCTGTTTGATGCACACTTTCCTAAAGTTCATATAAAGGAAAGGTTCAAGAATAATTTCTATAGTCGAGCCATATTAATTGGGAAGGATTATGAATGGGATTCATTGAATGAAGTCTACGACTTTAATGGTGCCTTTGCTACTACCGGATTACTGCCACTTTTCTACTTTCCGAATATTATATATCCCAACCTCATTCGACACTACTAAAGGAGTCATGGTGGATGAATCTATCACTCCATGGATTGAAATCGAGCAGTCTAGCAACTTAGTAGTTACAGCTTTTATGTTTAACGATGTGATCCGCATCACACCTGATACAACAATGATTTGCTACATAGACCCAATGGAGGCAAAAGGGCCGATGGTGGTGACTAGGATATGAAGAACTCATTCCTTCAAATATGTGGTGCTCCTATTTGTGAAGGTGTGTCTGCTACTGCCTATGAAAAACCCTAAAAATATAGATGTAATTAAAAAAGGAAAGAAAAGAATTAGCTTGAAAATATGGAAAAAATTTTTTTTAAACTTTTCAGTAAAGTGTAGAAACTAGTGGGTCAAGTTCAAACCTCTGAGTAGTTAAACTTTTAGTTGAGTAATTAACTTAATTAATTTAATTGAGTTAGTAATTGGATCATTATGTGTTGAGATCACTCAATTTAATTCTAAACTCCTTGATTATTCAATTTCATATATTTTACATCAAACAATTCTAGTTAGTTGATTAAAATCCTAACTAGACTCTTAAATTCGATAATTCCTTCTAAAGTCCTAAATCAAGGTTAATTAGTGTAAAAACTAATTAACATTCCTAAATCCCAAAAGATGATTTAAAATACCTAAATTATATTCTAAAATGTTTTCTCAAACCCTCACATGCTTAAGAACCCACCTACTCACTCACATGCTTCAATATTAAATCCTAGCCTTTCATCTAATCACAACCTAATGTCACTATCTATAAAAGCTTCTTTATTTGCAAAACCCTAACCCTACCACACACAAATCCACACGCTACACTCCTTTGGTCAGTTGCCTCCACAAACCAAAATGTCATTTTTATTTCATCTTACACACTTGAGAGAAACCTAGACAAATCTCTAGTCATATACCTTCGATCTTTACCAAAAATGGTTCTTTTATCATCTAAACACATCCAAACTTCCAGCAACCTTACATAGCTGATCAAAGATGAAATCAACATAAAATAACCCCCATTTAGCAAGGAAAAGCCACGACACAAAGAGGGAAATCCAAGCTCCAAGTATCTTCATCAAAGTTAAGTTCCATTTTAACTTTTCCTCAAAATCAACTCTATTTAAAACCCTTTGTTGAACTCTAATGATATATTGATTCTTGTAGGTTTAAATCATAAAAATCATATTTTGGGTCAAGCTTTAAGTGGAAGTTTTGTTAAGGGTTTGGAGCTTCATCAAATTAATTTGAAGTAGTGGTTATGTATTGAAGTTTAACTTAATTTTAAGAGTATTAGGTAAGTAAACTTTGATTCTTTGATTGATTATGTTTTTATTTGATTTAAGACTTGAAAAACACTTAATGAACCTCTTGAACACTTGCTGCACGTGTAAGATATATATGTATATGATATATTTTGATGATTTTTGGATAATCATGTTAGATTTAGGTGTTAATGATGTTATAGTGAAGTATATTGCATATAATCATCTTATATATGTTGAATCCTTAATATATATTGATTATCACTTGATGAGCATGTATTTATAATATGAAGAACCTGCTGTACATATTTAGAAATTCATGTTATGGATGTTCCATGTTGATATCTTTCATTGATTCATGTTAAAAATGAAGTTATATGATGATTTGAGCCTAAACTTGATGATTTTAACTTGTGTTATGATAGGATTATGATTAATCATGATTATTGACATTTAGTATCATGTTTAGGTGTGATATTATGTTAATGGTATTCTGATCACGTTGTGGGCCAAGTTATGTGTTTTAAACTTGTATTTGGGCTATGTTCTGAAATTCCTGTTTTCCCCTGTTTAAAATCCGATTTTAAAAATAGTTTTAGCATAGTAAATGAGCTTTAAAAACCGTGAAATTTTACAGGATTTTAGTTCATTAAAATTAGTATAATTTAGGCTCAAGAATCACTTAAAAAGGTTAAGAATTGATGGAGTTATTAGTTGTGCAATAAAACATACCACCCAGTGGATTCTGTTTTGTTCCTGTTAGTTAGCCCAACTTCAAATTATCATAACTCATCCCATACAGATTATTATCACGAATTAGGTACCAATAGAAATCTCTCTGAGTCTAGTTTCTAACCCAACTGGAACCACTCAAAAATTCGTTCGGATGGCCCAGATATGCCCATTTTAGTAAAGTATGCGCAATCTGACTTTCAGGGAAAAATTGGACAGATTTGGTCCTTTGTGAAAAACGAATTCTTAAAAATAGTTATTGGGCTAAAAATCATATAAAAATTCATGGAAGTATTTTTATTGATTATCTTTCAAAAGAAATTTATTTTACAAAATCCGATATGATTTGAAGGCCCAAATAGCTAAAATGTGAGGATATACCATACTTTATTATGGGCTGGAACTATAGAGTAGTTTTTGGGCCTACAACCAAACCTAAATATTTTGTATCAATCTGAACCTATTCTAATATGGGCCTATCCATATCATATCAAGGTCCATATCCCTTAAAAATAAATCTAAAAATCAAACCCATAACTTTAGCTTAAACCCCATGGGCTTAAAATATAAAAATGAGGTCCATTACCCACTTTTACTCCAAGTGGACCTTACACCCAATACTTTAAGCACATCATCTAAGATCCAAGAGTATTGACTCTTAATGGGTCCATATACATTTCATGGGCCCTATAGCTTGAATTATAACTTAGTTACTTATTGGGCCTAATAGGTTCACTCAAGGCCAATATTCCTAAATAAGACATAATTCTAATCTTTTGGGCTTATCACATATATTTAGGTCCAATAACTTAATTAAACTCCTAATTGGACCTAAGCCCAATCATGAAGCCCAATTTAATTCTAAGCTTTATATATATAGATTTCCTTAATGGGCCCAAGCCTACTTCAAGGCCCATTAACCTAATAAAGTGAAAATGATTAATAGTTATTTAATGGGCTTAACTAGTAAACCCTCAAGGCCCATTACTTCTAAATAAGATATTCAATTACATATGTCTTAATGGGCTTACTCTATATCTACTCCAAGCCCATTTCACCCCTAAAATTTTGTAAAGTCTTATAAGGTTAAGGCGTTGTTCTAAAAGCTTAATACTTGATATAATTCTTTGTAAATGCTTAATCCTGATTTTGTTAAATCTTTTGTTAACAGATTCTTCTTTCTGTTATCCTTCGGACTTCTTCGAGTTTCCTTCTGTTATACAAGGTACGCAGTAACATGCGTGTTGCTTGTTAGGACAGGCATTAAAATGGTTAAAAACTTAAAGACGGCTTAATGATTAATTGCTTGTGTTTGGTCGGGCTCGGGCCGAGAGTTCCGACGACCCCATTAGAGTCCAACTCTAATGTGGTAGAGTGTAGGCACTTAGGCCACCCTTGGTGGTACGGTGGCTAGCTGACGGGCCGGTACAGTAGCGGGGTAACGGTTAACCCCATTGAAGAGAAGTTGCACACAGCTGGAAGACTACGGTAATGGGCCCGTACCTTCACTGTGTAGATGGATTGGTTCGGTTAATGTCAGATAACGGCTGGAAAACCCGGACGACGCTAGTTTCTTCCAGGGTCTTCGGACCATATCTTCCAGGGTCTAAGGACCAAGCTTCCAGGATGTGACACCGGCTTGTCATATCACATCCCCCTTGTCGTGTGCGTGTGCACGAAAGGATTTCCCTGCCCCGTGTTTGATCGGAGTGTGAGTGCTCCTGTGCTGGCTTAATTAAATACCTCAATTTATTGGTTGTGCTTGGTAGAATAAGTATGCTTGCATTCACGTCGCATGTGCTTGCGTTACTGTGTATTGGGCTTCGCCGCTCATTCTAATCATTTCAGGTACTGATTGTGTTTCTGGTGATGATGGCTACGATTCTGATGACCGCTATGACTTCTTGGGGTATGGTACCGACTTCGAGGAGTGTGCTGACGAGTTCTACGATTAGATGCGGGCATTTTTATGCTTACTGTTATGTTCTTTTGGAGAGCCTAGTGAGGACTCTACTGTTTTTGAGATACTTATACAGTTTTTGAGATACTGTTTACTTTTGGGGCGCCTGTGCGCAAGATTATGTTTTTTTTTCATCACTTCTTATTTCGATACTATGGTTTTATGAGTTATTTACTCTTGTGAGTAATCTTTTTGAAATTGGTATCAAATGTTTTATTTCTGCAGTTAAATATTTGTGAAAACTAATTAAAGAGTTTTCGAAAACTAAAATATGTTAGAAACTCACCGTAGTTTGTAGGAGCCTTTCGTGAATTACACTTAGTGATTCGCGGGCGGGCTGTTGCACCCTATCTCGGGGCATGACAGCCTATCTTAAGTATACCAGTCAAAATGACCTCACCTCGATCTGTCGATTGATACAGCATATGGTATGCTATGACATTTGCTTGAAGAGAAACACAAACAACTATTGATGTCGTGTTCCTAATAGATGCAATCATGTAGCAATACCCATTAGACATCGGTTACATAGTAATGTGAACCTTCCAACAAGCGCTTGAGAGAAAGGATACTCATTTTTTATATGGAAGGTTGATCACATCTCTTCTCACCTAATATAGATTGATGTTCCGAGTTATGCTACAACGAGTGCAAAGGGAAAATTCAAAAAGGGAAAAATATAATAAAAAATGCATTTCATGTACTATGCCCAAAGCAATGGATATTATAGGGCTAAAGGTGGTGATCAATGTTAGCGGCTTAAATGGTCAAGGTGGTCAGTAAGGCAGCCATGATCATCATTCCATATTTTTTCTAAAATGTGTTAATTATGTATTTTTTTTGTCAACATAGTATGTAACTTCACATTATCAATAAAAATGGACGATATTATTATTTGTTCAATGTTCAAATGGCATTACACTTATATAATAAAATGAAGAAATTGCTTCAGCATAGTATGTAATTTTCATATTAAAAATTCTGATAACTTAAACTGTTAGAAAAAAAAAATGCAAGTCGAAAAATAAATAAACCAGAAATCAAACAAATAGTATGAAACCGAAATTGACTAAAGGCATCCAACATGGCACACGAATAAATGGGCTAGCATGATATGACAAAAGAAAAAAAACACACGAAGCACGACACGCGAGGCACTCTAGACAAATGGGTCGAGCATGCAAAAGCATGCAGTATACTGAACATGCAAAATTTGGTATGCGGACGGCACGGCACGACATGTTTTCCATGCCTAGGTGTGCATGCTATATGTGAACGCCTTCTCCACCTACAACACAAGATGATTGATTGGACCATGTATAAGGTACTGTTGACATGAATGTAATAGCAGGAGAGAAATTAAACTCTTTTAAACAATTATCAAATTGATTATCTATCCTCTAAGTGAAATAAATTAACTGTGGCGTTGCTAAATATAAGTGTAATTTAAATTTTGGAATTTTATGCCATATTATGGGTATTATGTTGGTGATTATTTCATTTTTCTTTTTAATTTATGTACACACATTGATGGAAACCGAATGTTAATTTGTGAATTCAAATTCTGTGAACATGGTGAAAATGTGCAAATTGTTTGCAATTAAAAGTCCACCACCCCCACACAACCCAAGTAGGTTTATGTAAAAACAACATACTAGATAGAGGATTCTTAATGAGCACATTTATAATGTATCATTATATATAGTTGTGTGCGTGTGTTTTCTTTCTCTTGTTGTACATTTTTTTTCTTTTTACATCTTTAAGACTACTTACACTTTATTTTCCATCTTTTTTCTTAAATCAATTGGTCATGTTTGTTGTTTTTTTCAAAAATTGTAGTGTCGTCTACGTTTGATGATGCCATTCCATTTTGTTTTTATACAACGCAGGATGAGTGCAATAATGTTATCTATTTATTTTTGGCCGTTGAGTGCAATAATGTCAGATATTGATATTCTTTTCAAACATATATACCTTTCACTATTTGGAAGTTACAAATAAAGACAATAAAATTTCTGCATAATAACTATTTAAGATAATTTTTTTAACAATAACTATTATTTTATCTTTGAATTTATATAATTAGTATATTATTTATATTACGTATGCAAGTTATCAATCCTCATCTTGTTTTAATATAATATATGATAAGTAAATTTTAAATTTGGTACCCAACCTTACAAAATTGTATAATTAACTACTTAAAATTTAAAAGTGTCAATTTAATATTTATTAAACTTTTTGAGTTTATTTATAGTACCTAGATGAGGGAGTGTCACGCCCCGAAGGGTACCCTAAACGTGGCAGTCCGCCGTACAAAATATTAAAGCCTAAGAATGACCACCTCAGTCACGCGAAGGCTTCCATACTATGTACAAGGCGTCTAACACATAGAGGAGACTCATCGAAGTAATGCATTTTATGTTGATACAACTTAAGAACAATGTGAAGGAAATTTAATTCACTATTCTTCAAAATACAACTCATTAAACTTCAATTACAATTCATCAAAAGATTCTATTACATAAAACTATTACAAGGCAATTAATAAAACCTAGCTAATGACTTCAAACATTCTTATATCTTGCCAAATCCTGAAGTCATTCTCGACTTCAACCATCTCAGTCCCCTTAGCATTCTTGAGATAACCTGTTCATTTAAACAACTATTGGGGTATAAGCTACAATAGCTTAGTGAGTAAAACTTCCAGGATTGCATTTATAACACATCATACAATCAAGTGATTAGTCAGACAAGTGATATGCATCAAACACGTGAATTTAACAAACATATGACCTGCCGGAAATCATATGTGGATGGACTTGCGCCCTCCATCCTTTAGCAGATTAACGAATCCTCGGTACAACACCGTTTAAGCTCACGGCCAACTGAACTATAAAATTGTTTAAAGTACAACGATAAACTAACAAGAATCGTTTATAGTACAACGATAAACTAACAAATGCTAATGCTCCATCCCATCGTGATATGAATGAGTTCAATTTCATTTTCAATTCCGAATACTCAATTATACCAATTCTTTTAAGTGATCAATCAATAATCGCAGACAATCAATCCTAATTCATATATACAAGCAATAATTAGTCACTCGGCTTCGATATTCTTACATTCCATTTCTCATATCAACAACAAGCATACATAGTCCCGTTCATCCCCATCATGCATATCATTTTATCTTTACCAAATATCTAGTGCAACTATTATTACAATCACATACAATAAATGAATCGGAAGTAATACTCACTCGGCCATTGGATCACCGTCTCTTAGTACAAGTAATCCGTGGTAGGAATCGTTGGATTCGGATCACCTAAAAGGAAGAAATACTTTAATAAGTATCTCATCACTTAACTAATCCAAACTATCTTATTCAAACTATCAAATTCGCAATTCTTGTCCTAAGCGAGAATTCCAACTTAAAATGGTCATAACTTGGTCATTTTAACTCGGAATCTCGCAAATTATATATCGATTTCTATCTACTTCGAAAGATCTATCTATTTCTAATATTACTTTCAAGTTTCGAAAACATTTGGGTCTCAGAACATAGGGATCAGATCTGATCAGTAACGGTTTCCGATTCCGAAAAATAGTTTTGTAAATGTTTGAAATGTTTCTATTTGATGAATCAAGTATACATGAAATATGAATGATTTCCTAACATGAATGACATGAGATGAGCTTGATGTATGCATGCTTTTGTCAATATTTACTAAAAGGAATTTTAGAAATTTTTATTTGTAGAACTCCATGGCTATTTACTTTCAAGAAAACTAATTTCCTAACTTTGGTCATCTCCATTTGTTTTGGATTTATTTCTCAAGAAAATACTTATCCTTATTAAAATTGAGTCTTCATTATATCTATTACTTATGACCTTCATTTTTACATAAGAACTTCCATTTTACACTTTGTAAACATGTTTTCAAGTAGGGTTGATTCCAAAATCCGAATTTTGTAAAAATTGTTTTTGAGTGATTCCTTTAAGTAAAAATCATTTGGTACTTAGAAAATTAAGGCTCAACCATGCCTAGCCACTAAGGACTTCATTTCTTTGATAAAACTTCTAATGAGTTTGGAAAATATGAGTTTTCATGCCATTGTTCCATTATTACGAATTTCCTAAAATGACAACAACTCAAATTTTTCCTACTTCATTTCTACTTATTGTTCTATATATTTTTCTTAGCAAATCCCATCTTAATTTATCAAAATCATTACTTGATGATACCTATGACTTAAACTCCTCATTCTTCATATAAAACACAAGTTTTGGAGTTGTAAATGGGTTTTTAAGGCATGGTTTGGAAATCATCCGAATTTACAAATTTTGGATAAACTCAATTTTCATACTTTGTTTCTACAATGCATCATGCATATATGTATTACCTACAAGCTATTGTCATGAAGATTATGAGATGATCTACCTACATGTATACATATAATATCAAAAATTCTTTTTGAAAACCTTTACTTTGCAAAACTTTGAATTTTACTAGACTTAAGAAAAATAGTCTTTCTTCTTGCAAAATCATACTTTATTTTATCAAAACTCAACCTTGATGATCCATATAATCATCACCTTCATTATTTCAATAAAAACCTTCATTTTGGGGTTAGAAAATAGGTGTTTACATAGGTGGTTTGCCTAAGTACGAATTTTACAAAATTTTAAAGAATGAAAACATTGTTTAACCTATTCTTGGAAACCATTTGTTATTCTAAGATTATATTTTGATAAAATTCTTTTATCCTTATCAAAACTTGGTCTATATTATATATATACCCAGGACTTCCATTTTCCTATCAAAATTATCATTTTGGCATTTGGAAATAAGTGTTTGAATTGTGGCTATTTTCAAATCCGAATTTTGAGAAATTCATTTGAGCTTGTTTTCTTTGTAAAATTCATTTAGTCTTTCAAAAACCATTTCCTAATCAAACCTATCCCTTAAGGCTTCCATTTCTTTAATAAAAGTCTTGTTTTGAAGTTGAAAAATAGGTTTTCAAAATTGGTCTTGGTTGGGATCCGAATTTACAAAATTTAGTTTTGGACATATCTTTTGATAAAATCTATCTAAACTTATAAAAATCCATCCTTACATATCCTATCCTAAGAGCCCTTCATATCTTGAATAAAAACTTCATTTTTGAGTTGGAAAACATGTTTTAAAATATGCCTTGGCCAAAATTTGAAAAAAGATTTTTATTTGAAAATCACTTTTGATTCTTGTAAAAAGAAGTCTTGATGATATACATATATTAAGCTTCATTATCTTAAGTAAAAATTACATTTTGACACTTGGAAAGTGGTTTTTAAATGGGGTCTTGCCAAAATACGAATTTCACAATTTTTGTTAAGTTCAAATCTAAGATCTATACTTAATATGAACATACATCTAAATGAAACCCATGATAATAAACTTTAAACTCATAGATCTAAACTTTGCTCATCAAAATCTTTCATTTATGTTATCTATACCCTAAGCCCTTCATTTTAAATGAAAAATACACATTTTGAAGTTGAAAAGTAACTTTTCTAAATATGGTTCATTTTTCATCCGAATTTTCAAAAATGATTTTTGTTGAAAACAAAATAGATCTTGAGTTTTCTACAACTTTCCTACTATCATCATGCTATTACAAGTTGCTCATGAACATAAAACAAAGGTCTAATGCATTTATGAACTCCAAAACACTAGATCTACTTTTCTATACTAGTTTTAAATGCATGAACACATGTGAATGAGAAATATATGCATAAATCATAACAATAACAAAAATAATAACTCATATAGCAAGATCTATAACATAAACAAAAATCAAAGTAAAAAAAAAAATTAAATCTACAAAATATAACAACTTTAAACAAGAAAATAATAAAGATACAAGATAGTAATAATGGAGAAGATGAGTGTTTCATTTTTTTTTTTTTTTTGGGCATCATCATCCTAAGCTTTTAGGCTTACGGAAGGTCATTTGATGCATGAAACCTTCATTACACTTTACCTATATCACCTATGGAGGCTTTGAGATGAAGATTTGCTTAGAAATCTTCAAGAAATATGGGTGGAAGCTAATGAAAGAGATAGGGGCAGCTTGGTTCTTGAAGAAACAAGAACAAGAAGAAGAAGAAAAGAGAGGAAAATGAGAGAGAAAAGTTAATGAATGGTAAAGAGGAAAATGTGTAAATGAAAGAGAGAGAAAATGTGTGTAATAAATGAATGAAGGAAAGAAGAAAAAAAATTAAAACCAAGGCAGCCAAAAAGATGTATGCTGCACTTGAATGAGTGGAGTGAGAGAGAGAGAGAAATTTGATGAAATTTGACTAAAAATTAAATTGTGTAATTAATGGTATCTGTAGCTTCTTTAAGAAGGAGTGTAATGTAATTATTTTAGTCAAAATGGAGTAAATGAAAGGACAATGGCAGCCATAAAGGAGTCAAAATCTGCCATGAATAGATATAATGAAGTGTAAAAAGATTGAAGTGAAAAGGAAGTGATATGTGTAAGGTGTACTTGAAGGTATGGGTTGTAAAAGTACTTTCTTAATAAAATAAAATAAAATTAGAAAATTTATTCCAAATATTTGTAGCAGATTTTTCATAATTAAAATTAAATAATTATTTGAATTATTTTAGTATTTTAACAAATATGTTACTGGTATGATCAAAATACGCGAATATGGGCTATAAATGATATTTTTATAACCCGAAAAATTATAAAAAATTATTTTATGAAAATAAAAATATTTTTCAATTATTAATTTAATTTATTTTAATTTTAGTATCGGGTCTTAAACATAATATGATCCCGTAAAAGCCTGAACTAACTAAATTTTAGAAAAAAAAATTTTCTATAATATATAAAATATTTATCTAATAATATAAGGCTTTATAAGAATAATAAAATTGTGTAATGAAATAAAATTGAATAGTGCAAAAGTCTAATCAATTACCGGTAGTAATGAAAATACGATAAAAATATTATAACTGTAGCTTTTATAACCCGAAAAATTATATAACTGATATATTTAGAAATTTTATGAAATTACGAGTCTAACGGTACTATTGGCATATTTTTTATATCTCGAGCCCTGGGACACGCTTTTCGAAGTTTGTATCCGAACGGGTTCGAAATAGGTCAAAATTTACCAATATGATATTTTTAAACAAACTTATATTACTATGAGCTATTCTACATATTTAAACTACATCTCGACTTCTAGGGTTAGGGGCGCTAGATTGCTGGACTTAAACTATTGTATACCACTTAGGATTACCGGGTGATTTTCCGGATTAGATCCTTACCAATTTGGAAACTGATATTTTATGCTCATTCCACATATTTAATTTGAGAAATTTATTTTACATTTCATTTTAATATCTTTTAACGTTTTCGGAATTCTTGAATTGGGTTTCATTTCCGAAAGTCAATCGTTATTTACTTTTTAATAATTTGTTTTTGGGATCTCTATTACCCGATTTTATAAGTCAGAGTTAAATATAGGATTTTTTTTTGTACGTCGTGGTTTTGAATTTGAAGACTATTGAGTTCTTATTTTATATTTAAAGATTTTCATTTTCTCAAGATTAAGAAGTTTCTGAATTCGTTCGTGTTTTTGGACTAGTCAAAGTTCGGCTTTAATTTGGAGTGATTTTTAGGGTTTATTTTCGAAGTTCATCTTGAAATTATTTACTGAAATTTTCCGGGGCTTACAGGGAGTTAATTGTAAAAAATAATAAAGTTGAGGTAGTTAATACTATAAAAAAACTGACTTTTATAGATAGAAATTCTACAACAAAAAACTAGTAAAAAAAGTTATATTTTTACAAATTGAATCAGCGACGATGATTTTTGTAAAAGAAATTTACATATAGACAGGAATTTTATTTCTAAATACCAGTTTTCTAGTAGTGTAATTGCAAAATTTGATAAAATTTAAGTAGTTAAATGCAAAAGTAAACAAATTTTAGGTAGTAAATCGATATTTTTAAATTTCAAATAGTTAATTACATAAATTAGTAAAGTATAAAATGTTATTCACTGATATATATATATATATATATATATATAGTGGTTTGGTAACTGACGAATTGTTTTTGCATATACGCTAGTGCAAACGATTAAGGAAGCTTGAAGTAATTTTCGTTGAAGTAGAATAGTCGTTATGGGTCCGTAAAGGATTTGCTACCTCATATGAATATTTCAGTCCAGGACAAAAAAGCAACGGACAAGCCATCTGATTTGCATCATCAAAGATGCAATATTACTTACATTTTTCAGCTCTCACTACAGTACATTTGACCATGTCGAAAGCAACCTTAGTCATCTACGGAACTCAATTGCTAATTTGCTCTCTCTTCATATAGTTCTAGATCCAAAGACATTCTAGTAATTATATTATTATATTCTTTATCCTCATAGCACTACATATTTTTATCACATTATAAACTTGAATCAAGCCCTTTGACCATCCTAATTTAATTATACCAAGGTTTGAGTTTAAATTTATTTAAAAATATAATTCAAAACTTGAATCTCACTTGAGATACTACTTAATACATTTGAACTTGGCTTGTTGGATAGCTATTTTATGCAAAATTATTTAGGAAATTATATATTTTTTTAATTAATAGAGTGTTATAGAATAAGAATCATTAATAATATTTTATTTATTACATAGTGTAATTAATGTAGTAATAAGTGAGGTTGATACATCAACTATTAGAAGTGCTTATCACTCCTTGTATGTATGTACAAATTGAATAACATCAATTTGGCAATTATATTTCATTATATTACATTTTATTCTACTCTAAATTTTCATTATTTTTACATGATAACAAAGCACATCAATTTTTAAAGTTCAATTTTTCGTTTATTGTGTCCGTTCAGATTATCCTATTTGAGTGAACCATTAGTTCATTCAGGTAGGTTCATTGTGAGTTATGAGTAGTTCGAGTTTACTTTGTAACAAGTGATAATAGTAGATTAATATATTGTAATATCTAAAATTGAGACTAATTGGGTTTTTTGAATGATCGATATATAATTGGCTTAATTAGAGTTAATGGTCTTATAACTTAGTGACATCTTTCCTGATCTTTTATTCAATAGACTCAAGTTTGATAATTGGAAAAAATAAAAAATAAAAAGGAAGAAAGAAAGAAAGAAAAAGAAGACGACTAATGAAGGAGCACATCAAACTGTGAGGAGCTTCTGTTGATATTGAAACCAAGAAGGAAGGGTCAGACCACGCATCACAATCTTACAAGTTTCAAATATGCCTGTTTTGATCCATCCATATCAAAAGGAAAAAAAAAAAAAAAAAAAATCAGCCTTTCACTCCTTTTACTAATGATACGCTAGACCCATATATTAATACATAATTTAATTGATCTTAGGCTTAGAATTTATCACATCATTTTTTTTTTTTGGAGATGGAATTAATCAATTTATTTCCTCTCTTTTTCGTTTTTTTTTTTTATTTATGCATCATTTGTCTCTTTTGTTATGTGTGATTAATGAACATGATTACAACATAAAAGGTAATATTATAATGATGTTATAAGCTATATTTTCAATATTGCTTTATAAATTAATAAAATTTCAAATAATAATAAAAAAGTTAAATTAATAGTGCGGATTCAAGTCAGTTTTGATACGCAACACAAAGTAATTATTAATCAAACATATGCAATCGGAAGAAATAGTACCATATGCCTCTTTCATATAGAATATCCTAGTATAATTATTGCATCCTCTGTAGACTAATCTATATATGTTCTACGTTTGAAAAAAAAAAAACCCTTTGGACTTCGGCTCTTGATGCTCCTAATGCGAAGCTTTTATCTCATCCAAAAATGCCCTTAAATTGCAATCCGAAGATCCTCCTTCCCTACCAGCTTCTTTGGCTAACTCACTCCATTTCTTGGCATTCTTTTTCATTTCTTCTCCCTCCTTTTCACTTCCCAAAACCAAATCCAAACACCTCTTTATTTCCTCTCCTTCCACCAAGCCATCCTCCCTAACCCTTACCTTCACACCTGTCGTCCACACGTCTTGAATAAGCTTCGCATTCGTTTGCTGGTCATTCCACTGCGGGAATGCAACCATTGGCAATCCACAAACCAAACTCTCGGTCGTGGAATTCCATCCACAATGCGTAACGAAGCACCCGGTTGATGGGTGTGATAAGACTTCCAATTGAGAGCACCATGGCACTATCATCCCAAGCTTTTCAAGCTCCTCTTGACAACTTAACCTATCCTCTTCTTTCTCATCACCTTTTGCCTTCCTAATGACCCAAAGGAAAGGTCGACCCATCTCTATCAATGCGCGTGCCATTTCTTCCTTTTGTGGCTTTGATAAAATAGAGATACTCCCAAAAGATATATACACAACCGATGCTTTAGGCCTTGTGTTTAGCCAGTCCATATAATCCCTTGAACTTTGGATTAGATCACCTCCAGAGGAAGTATCCGAGGGATCATTTCCATCCAAAAAGGCTGATGGGACCAATGGCCCAACCGAGATCAAGTTGAGCTTTTCAATCGCCTGTAGTTGCTTTGGCTCCAAAGCATCAAAGGTGTTTACGAGAACTTTTGGATTCTTCTCCATATTTAGAATGTCAAAATGCTTTTCAAATACTGGAATACTAAAAGAAAATGAACTCAGAGGGCTGAAAAAGGGGGGAATATCATTTCCACTCAGGATTGGCAACTTCGGTAATTGAATTTGGGATGATGGCTCATTTGGTGCATTTCCAATAACCTCTTTATATCCATTAAAGTAATAGTAACAAATGTCAAGCACTGTAGCAGGTGGAATCCATAGAAGGGTTGATTTAAGCCCTAAGGAATCTGCAACTTCGGCCACCCAAGGAATCAACACAGTGAAGAAAACGTGTGTAAATTTTCGACCTTCGGTTAGTTGAGTTTCAACGATGTTCTTGAGTGATTCAGCTCCAAAACGTGTCAGTTGTTTCATGTAATGATCAATATCAGTACCGGGATACCCCTCGTCATAGCCGTCCGAGAAAGGTAGAAATGACAGTCCGGAGAGTGGTGGCGCTTTCGTTTCAGCCATGCGGTTTTGTGCAGAGATGGCAGTGGAGAAGGTAACATGTGCACCTATACGGATTAGACGCTTTGCAAAATTGAGCGAAGGGTTTATGTGACCTTGTCCGGGAAATGTTACTAGGAGGATGTTTGGAGGAGACATGGCTGCTTAGGTTGCGTAAATGTTATAAAACAGTAACAACAAATATGATAATTATTTTTTTTTTTTTTTACCCCCGGAAGCTTGAAGGATAAAATATGAAGAAAAAAAGGATGGAGATTGTGTTGAAAATTGTTGCTAATGTGGTCAGATATATATATATATAATATATATATATTTACCCGATATGTAAATAGTGGATTCAAGTTTTGTTACGTATTTGATGACGAAAATGGGAGAGCATTCGTTTTCTGATTGTTCTTTGTCTTGGGATGTTATATAGTCACATTATTTTGCCTCTATCCTAACGTAAGAATGTAACGTACGGAAAGACATTACAGTTGGTCACTAATTTCCTTTGCTTACCCGTCAATTCATGGGGAAAAATCTATGCTTTATATTAATTTTAATAGGATCGGTTCTGTTAATTATTCAATGATTCATTTTATATTAATCGTAATTAAATTATTAAAATAATTAATATTTTAATTATTATATTCACTTTAAGGATTAGATGGTTAAATAGATGATGTCATTGATAGGATCATAGGAACCCTCAATTCATGTGACCACCGGAGCATATTTTATATTACATATCTCTTAAATAAAGGAGGCCATAATGCATTTTGATTTTCAAAGGTTTTATGTAACGAGGAAAGTACTTATTTATGTATGGACTAAAAAGACAGTCGCAATCAAACAGCGTATAGTATAAAACAATTATTAATAATTTCCAAACATTATTAGCGTAGGGTAATGATAAAATATTTAATCAACCAAAAAAAAAAAAAATACTCACATCAAAATTTTTTTTTTTTTTTTTCATATGAGCCAAATCTTTTTCCAGGTTAGTAACCCTCCAGGTAAAGTTTTCTGAGAACTTCCAATATCTATACTCAACGTTATAGTCTTGTTGAAACTTGAAATTATATATCATACTGATTTTTTATTTTGTTTAGAGCAATTTTATTACAGTTATTTGACACGAGAATCAAAGTTAACAAACTCTTTTATAAATTGCTTAATACTTTATTCGAGTTATTTAGTTTTTATGGGTTGCCTAATCAAGAATGAGAACTAAGTTGCTTATGTTTTTTTTATTGTACTTCTAATATTAGTCATGTTTAACTTATGTAATGTGGAACCTATAAAAAATTTAAAAAATCATGTTAAGTAACTATATAAAATAGTAAGTTAGTAAATAGAGTTGCTTATAATAATGCGACATTTGAATAACTTTGTAAATACCCGATCCTCTAAATCCTGAGATTTAGAGTACCGAATCCCCAACCACATATAACGTTTTCACATTATAGGTAAGGTTGTCCTAAAACTAACAGTTTATGAAAATTGTTTGATAAAAAACACACTAAACTTTGTAAAGAGCTTTTACACAAAACAAGATTGCTAACAAAAGCAATCTATACATATATTTACATCATATAACATTGCTTTGTGTCAATACATGACACTACAAAATTAAATTACATGTTTTCTCAAAACATGAGAATCCTAAAGGATCTTAAGGTCATTACAAAAAGAAATTGGCTTAACTAACAAGCCTTCTATACATAGCTTGTCCTTAGCAAAAAGTCTTCTAAAAGTCCCGGTAATCGGATCCTATTCATCCCACTCGTCCAAAAAATCTTTCGAAATCGGACCCATAGCCCAAGTCATCGTAATACTCGTCTCCAATACCTGCAAAGCAGCAAAAGTGAGCCAGAGGCCCAGTACACAATAACCAATGCATAACAAGTCATCCAATTGATGTAATGCATCATAGAACAAGTGGTTATCTTTATTACATTTTCTTTCACAAATCAACAAGAGGGTATTCAAACCCCGGTCACACTTCGGGAATCCAGGGATCCTGAGTAACACAGCTGCTCAAGGGTTGATATAAGCAGTCCGAATACTTATATCTCCTATATCATTTCATGAAGATAATAGCTTCATTTAGGGTTTAAAAGCTGTTGCCCGACTCTACTTAAACTCAGTTCATAACATGAACCTATTTCACAAGTTCCCATAAACCTTGAACTAAATCATGGTATTTCCCCCTAGGTTTAAGCAAACGTTACACAGATACAATTCCCCCTATCGGCTACCCACTTAACCAAAAGAATCGCTATTGCATCATAGCATACCATTGCATCATGGTAAAGTCATTGCATCATGACTTGGTTAAGCGCCTAGCTAACATGTCATTGCATCATGACAGGTTTGCTGCTCCTCGGACCAGATTAAACAGCGTAATAGACATACAATTCATTCAATTGTTAAGCCGAATCAATTTAGGTCAAATTAGAAATGTCTGGTCCTAGTAAACATCAAACAAATTATTGCGTACCTGAACTTGTTAGTATAGAACTAGGATCTCTCGGTGATGAACTAACCAAAGAATCCTTAACTGTAATAGAAATGTCACAATAATCATAAATAATTCAACAATTATAGATTTTCATTCTCACAATATATACATATTATATCCATATATCACAATTAATCAAAGACATCCAATTCATTTAATTACAAAGTCACAAATAAGCATTTAAACGTCCTATTATATCCCAAATTGTTTAATAAACACTTAATTGCTCAAATAACACTTTGGAAAATTTTGAGAAAAAGCTCTTAAAATTCAAAAACACAGGGATACGTCGGTACTCAATACTGGCGGCGTTGAGCCATTGTTCAAAGTTCTGAAAATGTACACTGCCAACGCTGGCAGCGTTCAAGGTGTACGCCATCACCTTTGCAAACTACGTCGGCGGCGTTTAGCCGGCGTAGAATCCAAAACCAAAGTTTTCAAAAACATCCATAGAGGTGTAAGCCGGCCGCTTACATAAGTACGCGGGCAGCCTTCATATGACGCCGGCGGCCTTGATTCCCAGAAGCCAGCGTACAATATGGAAGAAAGAACGCCGCTGACTTCCTAGCGAAGCTGGCGGTGTTCAGTCGCTTTAAAGAAATTTGTTCTGTGACTATCAACACCGCCTCTACACCGGCGCTAGAAACTCAAATTGCCGCGTACGTTCTGAAGAACAGACGCTGGCAAATCTTCAGCAAAAAGCCGGCGGCGTTGCAAACGGCGTTAGGAAAATCGATTATGTGGCTTTCTACACCGCCTCTACGCCGACGGCGTAAAATCCCCAGATGCCGGCGTACGTTTTAAAAACAAGCTTAAACGTGAGAATTCAAATCCCCTGTTTTTCAACTTTGAAAAATCCTATCTTAATACATTCTAAACCTTCCTCAACTACATTTCCACTTCGTATACTCACTCCTACATACACTACTCAATTCTAGTAACTCAAAGCATGAATTCAACACAATTAAACACTTCAAAAACCTACTTCCATCAATTCTAAATTCTCCTACACAAATCCTCTTAACAACTTCTCAACACTTCATATTACCTTAACCAAACATACACAACCTCACACACTCACAAACTCATCCCAAACATGAACAACCCATTTAGATCATCTAAACTCAATTCATCCAAATAATCCTACAACTACTTCAAGAAAGGAAAACAAAACAATAATCACAATTAAATCCACTCATAAGTAAATGCTTTGCCTTGGAGAGAGCTTGTTTTCCAAAGCTTGCTATTGCCCTTAATTTAAGCTTGAAATTGGAAATGAAGAGGGAAATGGAAGAAGAAAAGAAAAGGAAGAAGAAAAGGAAAATTCTGATAAAATTTGAGCTGCCCCAAAAAGTAGTCAAATTAACTTGATTTTGACTTTAACACATTCCAAATTTACCCCTTAATGCATATATTAACTTAGGTTGCATTTGGCTTTAATTTGGGTCTCATTTGGCTTACATTTAGGGCATAAATGCTACTTAATTACAAGAAACTCAATCAACTAACTTAAGTGAAATTATAGTTGATTTATTAATCTAACTTAACTTAACATCTTAATGTGCAAAAGACAACATTAATAATTTCATTACACATATATTAATGCATATAGAACAAAATATTAATGTCAACATATACATATGCATAATCATATATCTTAAACTACTAATAACATAACCATGCTCATTCAATTCAACAATTTAAAATAAATACTTAAACACATAGAATTTGAATAAAATTGAAATCTAGGTCATTTCAAACTTTCTATTGAACTCACGGTTAAAGACGTTCTTAGATGACACACTGTTCATAGTTTTGTTTTGATTTCCTTTAGTTAACTCCCGCCAGCAAGGGGGCTCCAACTCCAAGGGTTATGAGCGTGGTATAGTACTGTCTGCAACGGTACTATAGATAAATATATATAAAAACAATCAAGTAAAGCGTTGATATAGGGTCTGTTTGGATTGTCTGTTTTTCATCTGTATCTGTATCTTTTTTAAAATGATATGTGTAAATATATCCGATTTGCATCTAAATTTTATCTATATTTATTCTATTTGATCTTTTGATGAGAACTGTCAACTTTTTTTTATCTATATCTATTTCGTAATAAATAATTTATTAGCAAAAAGTTTGAAAAAGTGTCTGTATCTGCCAAAAAAAGCCAAAAACAAACAGACCCATAAAAATGAATTTAAGTTTAAAATATAATTAAAATGAAAAGCTAAAAAATTTTCAGCACACAAGCATCGGATAGAGTAGTTAAAATGAGCTCAAAATCATTAAATAGCATTTTAAATCAAGTTTGCGTTTTAAATTATCAAGTTGAAGTTGAGCTCAAACTCAAAATAGTGTAAAATCAAAATTGATGGCTACACTGCTGTACAAAATTTTGATCATATTGAAACACATATAGTGTAAAGAAAGTTAAGAACGATCACCAGAATATATACTTCAATTTTGATCTATATGTAGATGACGAAGATCAGAATTGAAAATTTTGCAGAAATTAAGGTCAACTACGATGTTGTTGGATAAACTGTACTTTTATTGCATTTCTTTATGACGAAAATGAGAGGTTTGTTGCCTCTTGCGTCGTGGACTTGAAATTTTCTGAATTGTCAGCAAATCCATCCCCACTCATATACCATCGAGTATTCTACTTCAATAAAAATTCCAACCTTCCTTAATTATTTGCATAATATTATTTGTGGACAAACAAAAACCAAGTGAACTTGTATAATCTCATCCAAAGTAATATATAATTACACATTTAATCATTAAAATAAATATAACATTTAATATATTAAGTATTTTAGTTGTAGATATAAATTTGAATTGCTAAATAGTTTATAAACAAATAAATGTAGCATTTAATATATTAAATATTTTAATGATACGATTATAATAGTTAGATATAAATTTTATCTTTTTGGTTCATCATTTTGGTATCATTTTGGCGTCATTTTGATGCCAAACAGATACTGAATTGATATTGATATGATACCGATGAAAAACTAATAATTTTACTCATAAACTGATCAAACTGAACCAATACTAAACCGATACTGATACTGAGCTGATATCAAACCAATACTGAACTGATATTGAACTGATACTGATAAAAAACTAACAATCCAAATAAGCCCCCTTATAGACTTGTAATGAGAGGAAAAAAAAAAAAAAAACAGAACACCTGAGAGCACTATTCTCATAAGTTGAATGCATCGTTGCACGTCGTACAAATAGTAAAAATAAAAGATCTTTACTTAGATTACATTTTTTTTTTTTTTTAATATACTCTTAGATTACATTTAGATATGATCTAAACTACTAAATAATATATGGGACGGGTCCATAAAACAAATAATAAAAAAAAAAAAGACGGGACACTCTAAAACCAGTATCCTCTTAAGCCGAATACATGTTTGCATGTTGTACATATACTGAAAAAAAAAAAAAAATCTTTAATCAAATTACTGATGAGTTATTGAAAATAAATCTAAAGGGATATTAACGTACATATGACACGTGTAAATAGTAAATTATAGTTCATTATAAATAGGCTTGTGTGATGACCGTTTTGTACTTTTTACTTCATTAGTTATAAAACAGAAATAACAAACTTCATCACATTCTCTCTGTTCTTTCTTTTTCTGTTTAGTAGTTTTGCAGATTTCACGTTTTCTTTCATGGTCAATAGCATTTTTAGTTTGATTTTGATATGAATCAACTTAATCCCAAACATTATAGTATTCCAATGTAATTTACTCTAAATATGTATGTGCATGTATGTAATATGTATATTTGTAAATTTAACATCATAATAATAATAAAAGATTTAATTCAAACATGAAATTTCGGTACTGCTGTGTTTCAACACAACTTTCCAACATAAGTAGTGTGTTCATTGCCTGCGTATCAAGAAAGTTCTACACAACCTTATACACAAGCTACGTAGGATGCTTGTATAGAGAATCAGAAAAGATCAATATGTTCTAACAACCATATACACAAGCCGTGTAGGATGTTTGTATAAAGCTCCAGGGAAGGTCAGAAAGTTCTACTCAACCTTGTACACAAATCATGTAGGTTGCTTGTGTAAACCATCAACATAGGACAAAATTATAAATAAAATCAAATCAAATAGAACTTGAACCAGGATGACTAGAGATGAACCAAAATGGACCACACTAAATTGAATTTGCATGAAAATTTTAATAAAATATAAATAATTAACTAATTTACAAAATGGTATAATTAAAATAAGCAATATATTAAAATTATGTAAATATAAATCATTTGACTAAATTATAATATTTAGGCTTATAAATTAGTAAAAAACTTAATAAAAAATTTAGCCTAAATTAAGCAATTAGTCTAAATTTGGACTCCTAAATGCAAAACGAGTTTAGTTGATAAATATAGGGCCTCATGGTTTATTAAAGTTAAAATGAACTTAGTTAAATTCCTTAATTTCAACAATTTATCTCTAGCAATCTCGGCCTATTACAACAACTTAAACGAGCCTAAACCACTCAAAGTGAATTTTACATAGAAGCATTAAGGTCCTACGATTTGGAATCAAAATTTCTAAACAATATTACGCTTTATTGAATTACCCCTTAGGCCCGAATACGATTTCATTGGTCCAAAAGACTACTTATCACTGTCCATAATCTAATGAGCCTTCATGGCGATGGAATGCTAAATTGACTTCTTGTTTGTTAGATAATGGTTTTCGCCAATCTTATTCTTACTATTCCTTTTTTACTAAAGGGGATGGTGACAATTTTATACTTATCCTAATTTATGTGGATGATCTAGCTATTGCGAGTACGAATTTGAGTGTAATCTCATATTTTAAGCAATTCTTAGACACTTAATTCATGCTCAAAGATCTAGGTGAGCTTCGTTATTTCATTAGATTAGAGTTGGCTTGATTTGATAAAGGACTGGATTCGTGTCAATGCAAATTTGCTCTGGACTTATTGGAAGAGACCAATCTTTTGGTGCTCATCCCTCATCTACTCCCATAGTTGTAAATCGTTGGCTTAGTAAGCTGAGTGCAAAGAATGTTGTTGATCTAAGGCACTATCGGTGGGTCATAGGCAAATATTAATTACAAGACCTGATATAGCTTATGTCGTTCATGTACTTAGTTATTTTATGGAAAGTCCTTGCGGGTATCATCAAATTACTTTAAAATATCTTTTACACCACATGAAGTAAGGGTCTAATGGCACTAAAAGTGCATGTACTTTCACTTTTTAGCAATAAAGTGTCTCATTTTTAAATTTTGGCAAAAGAGTGTCCGTAGTTTTAAAGTACACCTATTTTAATGTCACTGTTCTTTATTTTTCAAATAGCCATTATCCTTCCTAAGTTGACATTTTTTTTTCTCTCTCTAATAAGGTCCACCGCGGCTGAATAAATCTAACTTTTCAACATTCAAGCTTGCTCTCAAAATCCTTTACATCCATTAACAAACAACCAAAAGCAAAGAAATGGACTTAGAGCTATTGAACATTGTTTATTACTATATCTTTATTTTGTAAGTGATCTTTCTCCTTGAATTGTAGAAAAAAGTGGGTTTCAATTGTTTGTTTTTTCAATGAAAGAAAATTAGAAAAAAAAGGAAGTGCAACATTTGTACTTAGAATTATGTTTCAATAGACATGCTTGGGATGGCAAGTCATGATTTACTTATTTTATTTGATCAATAACCTTAAGTGGTAGTCCTTTTCTCTCTGCATTTCCCCAACCCTCTTTACATGATGATTTTATACGAACCATGAAGGATTTCTTCAAAAAAAAAAAAAAAAAAAACTAGAGGAATATATTACTTGAAGATAGCAAGTTGCATTTGATAATCGATTACCTTGCTAAAAGATTTATGCCACCAAAAAATTGTTTCTTTAAAACAATGATTTTTTCCCTCATTTTTAGGTTTTTGTTGTTCATGGGCCCCTTATAGATTGTTGCAGCTACCTAACCACTAAGAGGATGAACTAAACAATGTGGTACATATAAGCTTTTCTAATGGTGTTACATCAAGCAGCCAAGATGTTGACAATAATTTTACTGAATTCCTTGTATTGAAGCTTCATATATTTAGTAGTTGATATCCCTGGTGAAGAACATTACTCTATGCGGCTCATACCACCATTGCTCGATCTACTCATCATGGTCTTTTCCTATTACTTCTTACCTTGCTTGAATTCTTTCATAAGCAATTTAGGACATAAGAAAAGAAATGGGAGTTGTAGGAAGAGGTAAAGTATATGTTATGTTTTATAGGTAATAGAAACGAGAGTTGAAAAGTATCATATATATATATATATATATATATTATTCTATAAGTCGTGAATTGACCATTAATTTGTTCTACAATAAATTCATCTAATATAAAAAATGCCAGGTCAGCAAAGTTAACGGTTGTATTAGAACATTATACAATAGATTAAACTAAAATGGTTGTATTTTAAAACTACGGGCACTTTTTTGCTATAATTTAAACATAAGAAACTTTATTGCTAAAAAAAAATGAAATTACGCACTTATATACCCTTATCCCTTAAGCAAGTACCTAGATGTCTCTTTTTCTCTTGCAAATCAAACCTTGTTTTACGTGCATATAGTGACATTAATTGGGGAAGATGTCTTGATAATTAGCGTTCCACTATAGCTTTTTGTATTTTTCTTGGTGATTCCATGCTCGGCTAGAAATATAAGGAACAAACCATAATTTCAAGAAGCTCTACTGAGTCTGAACATTGAGCTTTGGTGAATATATTTTTTGAAATTGTATGGTTGAAATCTTTGTTGCTCAACTTCAATATTCGTCATAGTGGTGCTACTTAGTTGCTATGTGATAATCAATTTGCTTTGCATATTGCTAAGAATCTTGTTTTTAATGAGAGAACAAAGCATTTGGAGATAAATTTACATTTTGTTTAGGATAAAGTGCTTGAAGATTTAATTTTGCTAACATTTTTCAGCAACAAGCTCCAATTAGCTGATATTTTTACTAAATGATTGTCTATAGATTAGTTTCATCTTTTTTTAGGCAAGATGGGAGTAATTAACATTTGCTCACCATCTTAAGGGGGAGTATTAACATACATATGACACTTGTAAATAGTATATTATAATTCATTACAAATAGGCTTTTGATATAATAGTTTTGTAAGGACCCGACCCACTTAACCCATAAATTTAGCATGCTAAATCCCCCGACCATGCATAATACCCAAGTATTATACGTAAGGTCGTCTAAAAAGAAGTGTTTGTAATGACTGCTTACTTAAAATAAATATAACATTCATATGATTTGAATTAAGAAATACTACCATTATATAAGTAGTGAGTCATCACATATTTACAAAACATACATCACATACACTACATGAGAATCTCCTAAGGATCACACAAAATATATAAAGGTTACATACAAGCAAGCTACATTACATATATAACTTAAAATAAAATTTCATTCTAAGGCTTAACAAATAAGCCTAGAAACTTCACAAAAGTACATCAAAAGGTCCTAAACAACTACTAATAGGTCACACTCTTAATCATCCATAGATGTCCCCCAATTAGTCCCATAGCCCATATTGTCGTAGAGCTCATCATCATAATCACCTACAAGGTAGCGGCATGAGCCAAAGGCCTAGTACACAATAGTGCATATGCCAAGCACACTTAACTAAATGCAAAACAAAAATTCACCATAACTTCATTATCTTTAGTTAAGTGAGTAAAAAAAAAAAAATAACACTGGAGTATTCAAACTCCGATTCAAGTCTAGGAAATTAGGGGTCCTGAGTAACAGCAGCTGCTTAGGGGGTTGATATAGATAGATCGGATACCTCGATCTTCTATATCTAACCGATAAAGATTAGTAATAGCTTCATCTAGGGTTCACACTCTTTCATATACTCCACTTATCCTGGTCTATAACATTAATTAGTTCGATGGCCCCATAACCATGAACTAAAACATATTATTTCCTCTCGAGCCTAAGTAGAAAATATACTAATATAGTTGACCCCATTAGCTATCCACTTAGCCTTTAAAAGAAACCGCCATTGCATCATGGTAAACCATTGCATCATGCATTTGAGTCATTGCATCATGTTAAGGATTTGGACTAAGTGCCTAAACTACCGTACCATTGCATCATGTCAAGGTTGTTGTTCCTCGGACTAGACACAACTCAACCACAAACCATCTCAATAAACTTTTCATTAGTCGTTAATTAAGGTCAAACTTGAATATGCATATCCTAAGAAATAATCAATCAAATTATTGGGTACCTGGATCGGATTAAGAATCAAAGAAAATCTCCAATTGAGTATCTATCTTTGTTCCACACAAATCAAACTATATCAACATAACTATCCTAAGCCAAGCTTATACTCACTAATTTAAAACCTTAAGAAGTCATTGAATCTCATTTAAAATCATCCAAAGCCATCACATGACATATATATATATATATATATATATCATATAACATCATACAAGTCAAATTCTTAATCAAAAAGTCATATATCATGTATTGGAAGATGTTGGGAAAAGGTTAGAAAAATTAAAATATGCAGGGCCCATGCTGGCAATTTACAACCAGCAGTGTAAGACTCAACGTCGGCAGTATAGGGGTCCTACGCCGCCGGCATTGTAGCCATCGTTAAAAAAATGCATTCTGTATAAAATTTTGGATCATTACGCTGGCGGTGCATCGGCTGCATAGACCTCAACGCCGACGGTGTTGGGGTCTAAGCCGATGGCGTTCAAGCTGTCTTTCAAATGATCAATAGCCAAATTTTTTAAGCCGGTAGGTACGCCAGCGTGTTCGAGGTGGCATACATTGCAGTTCATGTTGCAGATTTTCTCTGTTTTTCAAACAACGAGATGCAGGTTTACTAGCTCTAAACCAGACCCTTTTTCCTTTGCCACAACGAGCCATTCTTACAATTGATGCTGGGGAGTTACTTTCTCACCTAACATTTTATAGTCAATTGGTTGGCAATTTGTTGTCATCACTTTAACGAGGCTTGATATTACCTATACTATTCATAAACTTAGTCAATTTCTTTCTAATCCTAGAACTACACATCTATAGGCTATTTTTCATCTTCTCCACTTTCTAAAAGGCACTTCTTCTTTAGGTCTATTTTTCCATTAGTTTTATCTAAGGTATCAATGTTAATTTGGAGATAAATTCGTTTGAGGTATCAACGTTTCAAGTAGTTAAAAAAAGAAATCAACGTTTTGTGAATTGAATCAAATGAAGTATCAACGTTTTGAAAATTTTATATAAGGTATCAAAGTTTGAATTAATTTTCGATCAAGTTTCCTTAATTTCCATTAATGATCAAATATTAACACCTTATTTGACTCATTTTGTAAAATGTTAATACCTTTTTTTAATCATGTGAAATACCTTAAATGAATTAATCTTGAAACGTTGATTCCTTTTTTTTAACCACTTAAAAGGTTGATACCTTAAATGAATTTAGCCCTTAAAATTGATATCTTTCTATATAATTCAAGTGACTAGCACTGGAAAATAATCGCTTGAATTAAATAAAATTGATCAACACCATTAATGGAAGACAATGCCTTAAATGGAGATCTTGGCCAATTTTGGAAAATATCAACGAAATAAGCTATATAGTTGAGGCCACTTCTATTACGTTACATATTCACTAGTTGAATTTTCCTTTTTTTTTTTAAGAAATTTATGGCATCATCATGTTTATTAATAAGATCAAACTAATCAATTATCTAAAGGCTTATATTTATACTCAATTGTCATCACATCTCTAAATACTTAATATATCACTTGCTATATTTATTTTAATGGCCTGATGATTAATTGGACAATTTCGTTTATGGGATCATAGAAGTTCCCTTCTTTATTTTAAGATTAGAGATATTTTTAAAAGGGAAAAGAAAATTTTGAATGAGAAGAATAGCAATTCTTTAGTTAAAAGAAGGAATAGAGATTATTAATTTGTTCAACATTATGTGGAGTACGTATTCCTTTCAACATAATTTTTAACAAAATATATAAGGAAATAGGTATTGCACAGTAGGCAATTTTTTTTTTTTTTTTTTGGTTGGATAGATCGATTCCATAATGATATGTTGAACTTTAATTTGTCATGAAGAGATTATTTCTTGTTTACCAATTCATTTACAAAAAAATAGCACAAATAGTTACTTGAAAAAGAGATTGCAAAAATGCCATTGCCGTATCACATTTCAAAAATGCGATACAAAGTTAACATGAGTTTTGCATGGCCAAATTGTGATATTAAATAATGTATTGCATTACTCATATGCGATATATATACACACGACCATATTAACATACAATATCAGGATTACACGAATAGAATCTTCCAATCATCACATAGAATGTTCACATATCGTAAAAATTTTCTTCCTCTTTTCTTCCGTCATTCTCTACAACTCTGACAAGTTATACTACATGAGTGAAATACTCCAAATTATCTGTACTTAACTAGTTAGATATTATTGGTTAATTAATATAGAAATTGGTTGCAAATAGTTTAGTTAATTAAACTATCTAAATATTAGTATATGATTAGGTATATTTGAGTACAATGAAATTTATAGAATGAGTAAATTGATAATAGAGATTCAACAATCTAGTTTTTCATTTCAATTTGTTTATTTATCCACTTTACTTTCAAATTTTCCTATGAACTTAAATTCTTAAATTTTAATTTCTAAAATTTACAAGAATTTGCATCACAACTCATCTCAAGACATCTTATTACTTAAATAAAATTTAATTCGAATAAGCTAAGCCATATGTTAATTTTATCTTTATATTTATGAGTTCTAAAACCAAAGAAGCGCATTTCACAATATAAAACCAAGACTAATTGCTTAAACAACCACATGCGCCCATTGCCTTTGCTTTATCATGCACCCATATGCATCCAATAATTCCATGAAGGATTAGATAAATATCATGTGCTAAAATCAAAGCTACTTTATGAATAATTATGCAAGTGAAATGCCAAAAAAAAAAAAAAAAAAAACCCTTAATAGACCCTAATCTAGCGCCACTTCAACTAGAAATGCTTCATCTTCTTCATCAAAATTTTTGCTCGAAAATTCACCAAAATCCTCTGAAGTTTCCATTGTCAAGTCAAGCTCAATTAAAGTAAAGTAACACTTTCTCTTTTCATTAACTCACTTATTTCTTCCTCAAAATCAATTTCTATTCGAATGAATTCTTAGGTGAGTTGAAGATTAGAATGGAGAACTACGTTAAGTTTGGCTTAATTAAGCTTCTATAACTTAAAAGAGAAAGGTAATAGTGATTATCTTGTTTATTTTGTAGATAGGTAAGTTTATTTAGTTTACATGTTAAACTATTGTTAAATAAATAATTACTATTTATTGTGTTGGATAACTAAAGGTTTAGTAACAAGTTGATGGTTCAATACTTAAACACATATATATGACAAACTTTGTTTTTTAATGAAATTAAAGATGTATGCATGAATGTGTAGTATGTATAGGATTTATTGAAACTTGTTTTTTTTTTTTTTATGAAAAGGAGATCATATTAACTAGTTAAATGATGTAAAATTTTGAAAATGTCAGCAAAGAACAGCAAAGTTTTGTCAAGAAGATTCAGGGGCATGATAAAAGGTGTTATCTTCTCACAAGGATTATTTTAGTTAGATCATAAGCGTGATCATACATGTGACTTTCTTGACAAAAATTTCACGTTCAATCACAATTGCGATCTAAGTCACTATCTAAACTGCAATTCAATCACAGCAATAATGTAGGGCCTGATCTTCTCTATATGATTTTGAAAATTTGAGGCACCCTTGATCATAGGTGATCACGAGCATGATAATGCCTATGATGTGAATCACTACCTTGTTCACAACCGTGATAGGTCCCTGTTTCTTCTAAAAAAAACTTAGTAAGGAATAAATAAATATATGTGTAAATATTAATTCAAGTATTCGGATAAGACTTTACTTAAGTTGAATAATTAAATGTGGATTTAACATTAAGTTATCGATATAATAAGATATATAATACCTACACTTGATTAAGTAGTTAATTAAATGTAAGTAGATAAACGAATTCATATTTAAACCTTATACGAGATGAATTCTTTAGAACAGATTCCTCTATTCGATTGTGCCTATCTTTTGATCTTTTGCAAGATATAACAATTCATTTAGGTATACAAAGCCATGTTTGTTGATTGCCTATGGTAGTCATCCTTAATGAATTAAAATTTAAAGATGGTCTAATAAATGATTGTCTTACTGTGCTTTTATCATTTAATTTGGTCCAAGGAGCGACAACCTTGCTAGACAATAACCTAGTATAAGCGCTTAAGTCACCCCTATCTTTGTTAAAGTATAACCTAGTTGTTTCCGAAATTTACTTATATGGTTTGAAAGTTAAAACCAATTAGCAAACGATCTCAATAAACGATATCATTTTAGATAGTCTTATGTGTAATGCTTATGTATTATGCACAATCAGGCTAGAAATGACTTGACTTCGTTTCGAGGAGTGACAAGGAGTACATTCTAGTACTTGAACAAAGGGAGTGATTATTGGAGAATCAAATCTACTATTTCTGCTTCAAATATCGATGCTCCCACATAAGCTCACAGCATCAAACATGGCATCGTTGTCTATAAAAGCAAGCGTTGCGATGAAAAAGGTGGTGAAGGAAGGAGGTGCTCAATAAAGGAAGATACCAATGTTGTCAATGCCATATTGCATTGAGAAAGTGCAATGTATTTTTAACTTTTATTACGATACAACTTCGATATGGAATTTTGTTTTATTGCATGAAGGATCTAAGATATTTACATTATTTAATGAATTGCACATTCCTAGTATGATATAACGTTTGTAATGTGGTAATTATTTTTTCTTATTCTTGTTGTTGTGGGGTAGCACATATAATCTTTATTAATAGATCTATTATAATACTTTAATTTTTCGATTAGATATCTATTATGTTAAGAGAATAATTCTATTAATTGTATCAAAATATTAAATTTTGGGAAAATGTCACAAATGTACCTAAACTTTATCAAAATCTACAATAAGAAACCTAAACTTTGCAAATGATCAATTTAGTACCTAAACATTGAAATTGATCAATTTGGTACATAAAAAACCTTGAAATTGATAAATTTAAATACTTGAAAAACTTGATAGAAATACTACTAGCGTGCACAAAAAGTTCTTTCAAGTACTAGATTTGTCAATTTCAAAGTTTAAGAAATAAATTGATCAATTTCAAACTCCAAGTATCTAATTGTATATTTTGTCAAAATTTAGGCACCGTCTCTAATAGTGATCCTTAAATTATGGTTTTTGTGTATTATACCTAATTGTACTAAATTGCCAAGCATATTATTTATTTTATAATATTTTTTTAAATCACATATTTGATTTTATTTATTATTATATCCTTCATACAAAAATTCTCAATTAATATATGCTTTATATATATATATATATATATATTTAAATACCAGTGATTCCTTTAATAGAGCAAATTCTATTAGCATATTTTTATAATGTTTTAATTAATATATTTGTAAGATATTATTTTATTATACATTTTGTTTATACATATTACAAAAATATTTTTTATATAATTCTTTTTAATTTTATCGTTTATTAATTCTTTTATCTTTTAAATTTCATTGAATCACCGTTTTTAAGTTTTGCATACACATAATGGGTGCATTGCCTGCTGGTATTGTTAATAGGTTTACTATGTTATTTTTTCAATTCACATATAATTTGAATCATATAATTAATGGATAGAATTTATGGTCATATTGGACTCTATCTTTCCATATAATTTTTTGAACCGAGATGAGTCTTTTAAAATAATTTGATATATTTTCGCTTTGTTTGAAAAATCATAATACATATTTTTTTAATAATTATAATTTATGTATTAAATTAATAAATATATTTATTAATGTATCATGTTATGTCAAATTTAAATCAAATAGAAAATTCATGAATAATGTTAGTCCATGTCCTATTTTGATTTATTTTTTTAATTTTTTTTAGTCAAAATGTGTCTTTTAGTTGGCTTATATTTTACCTTTTTTTTTCACATATAAAAAGGTATGGAAATATATGTAACAATTGGTATCCTATATTGGATTCCATAGGTCAAAGGATCCTCCGGTATAGAGGATTGTCAATCCATCCATCCTGTTATTAATATTGTTTCTGTGAAACAAAGTATTTCCTCATTTTCCCTATTTTGTACACTTGTTACCCTATCAAAATTCATATTGCATAACAAATTATGAGTATAGAACTTATTAGTTCAGATCATATCATGCAAGTTCAACAAAAAAAATAGATTATTATATATAATGGTAATTTTTCAATCGGACCATTCCAACCTCTAAATCCAAGAATGGTCCATCAATCCCTTTCCTTCAAAGGTAAATTAATTCTTATCTCTAACATAAGGACATTTCCTCTCCCCACTCCAATGTGATGTAGCAGTGATCCAACAAGAGATGGGGATAAGCGAGAATATTTTCCCCTACAAACAAATGTACCATTCCTTATAAATCCTTCAAGCGGCAGGGATGAGCATTTCTTCTTAAACACTCTACTTCCTTATCTTCAAAAAAAAAAAAAAAAAAAGTGTTAATTTGAACCCTTGGTTTGAGTAACTAAAACAACTTTACTCTCTTGTACCTGCTTTTGAATTATTTTTAATATATTCACAATTCTCTAGAATCCTTTGTTGTAGCATTGAATTGGCTATATTAAAGTCACTAGGCACTATAATATATAAATAAATAAATCATAGTGAAGAGCAAAACTGTCATATATGATTAAATAAGAGAGTTTTATGATCCACTTTAATATGAATAGGCTGTCGGCTTTGGGGATGTACACAGCCGGCTTTGCCATCTACACCACCGGCGTTGGATGCCAGCTTTCAATGCTCATGTTTCATCTTTTGCATTTAAGTTGCTAGCGCATGTTCTAGGCTATCAACTTATAGTCCTACATCGCAAGGTTTCTTTATCAACCTATAAAATACATTTTGTTTCTTGTTTTTAGCGTTTTCCACATATTATAAATAGAACCTTAACCTTTTTTTCTTTTCATAACCTAAGTTAAGCTTTTGGAAACCCTAAAACCTCTTTCAAACCTATAACTTGCTTTAAGGGGAAATAAGAATCAAGTAATAGGTAACTATCGTTCTTTTTAATTCTTTTAGCAATCTAAAAGTATTAGCCCTCTTAAAGTTTTCTTATTGGTTTTAGAAAGGAATCAAATTCTTGGAGGATTTTTTGAAAAAACCTTAAGTTTCTTGGATATTCTGTTGTTCTACGATCAAGGAAGGAAGGTAGTTGTGATTCTTATTGGTTTAAGGGTTTTAGATGACCTTAAGAGTATGTTTATCTTGTGAAAACGAGTTTTGAGATAGTTTTTATTTAAGTGATCAAGTGTTTCTATTGAAGTTAAATTTTCTGTTCCAAAAGTTATTTTAGGTATGTCCTTATCTTGTTTGATGATTATGCTTGCTAAGTAAAACATATAATTGGACTAATTGCTATCCGATTTAGTTGTGTGTGTCATTATCCTAAGTAGAGTTGTGCATAAAGATGATTCTGGTAGTTTAGGAGTGGTATAAGTACGGTACCCAGGGTGTGTGAGGAGTATCCAATATCAATATATATATATATATACGTATATAAGTATTTTATACAAATATGATTTCATGGTGTCATGAGTTATTCCAGATTTAAGACTAGTTACAAATTGTTTTAAACTATGTTTGTTGCCTGGCTAGTTAAAGATAATAACTTATGAGTGTTGCATATGATACTATGACACATGTGGATTTGTAAGTTGTTTGCTCACATACATGTGATTGTGGTTTGGTGTGCTAGGCCTTTGCGTTCACTCTTTTGTTTTTCAAGAATAGGTAATAATCCCCTAGTGTCGATCTATTTGGATATGATGTATATATAGATTATGGAGATGATGATATTGGAGTTGATTTCCCAATTGATTTTTAGAAAAGAAGAAGTTATGATAGATAGACTTAGAAGATCTTTATAAAGTTTTAATTGTTATCGTACTTACTGAAGTTTAGATATTAGCTTTTATGATTTTTGATGTTTTTAGATTTTCTTTTCAAATGATGTTTTAAGATGAATTGTAAGTTGGCATTTGGTATAAGCCAACTGAGTCTTTTAGTAATTTTAATGTGACATAAATATTTTAGAAGTACCCTTACATATGAGACATTGAAGTTGTCTTGTGTTATAATTCGGATCACAGCCTTAGTAGGTTCTTCTTTAGTGAAAACATGTGGTGGGCTATTAATGCTCTCCATTTAGGGCATTACAGGTAGGGGTGTGCACGGTGCGAACCGAACCGCACCATATTTTACTATTCGGTTTTTATTTTAAATTCGAACAAAAAAAAACGGCTCGATACAGTTCGATTTACGGATCGAATTATTTTTAGTCATAAAATAAAAAATATATTTTATCGAAAAACTTCCATTACATATTTTTTATCACTAATGTAAATATAAACAACAATATTTTAAATTAATTATTTACCAAATAAACACATAAAACTTATAGAAAGAAGGGATTTCATCCATTATAAATTTATAATTTTGACTAGTCTTATTTTTTTGAAAATATCTTGAACTATAATGGTATACTAAACTTTATCCCAATATAAGACATAAAATTTAATTCGTTATATGCTTTTAACTAACATATTATTAATTATATCAATCAATAAATAACTAAATAATAAAATTAGATTAATTAGTAAGAAAATATAAAAATATGTAAGAGTTAGAATACTAGAGGCTAAAATCTAAAATTTATCTTATTTATAGGCAACATAATAATTAAAACATATTATGAAAAATTTAATTTTATTCTAATGAATGATACATATCTAAGTCACAAATCTAATTTTAAAATTAATTGCTTTTAAGATTTGTGACTTAGATATGTATCATTCATAAAACAATTAAGAGTAAAAATAATATATTTAATTTTTTTTAATATATAAAACGGTTAGGTTCGTTCGAACCATACGGTTCGGTTTATAGTCTCGAACCGAACCACGAACTGTTTGCTGTTTACCGAATCGAATCGCGAACCGAACCATTTAAAAAAAGAATCGAAATTTTGGTTCGATTCGGTCCGGTTCACGATTCGATCAATTTTTTTTTTTTTTTTTTTTTTGGCACAATCCTAATTACAGGCACTTAGCACCGCTTAACTCACATTTATTACTAACAATAATTAAAACTTCATCCGTATTGCTAGAGGATAATTGGACTTGTCTTATGAGTTAATTTGTTGTTGCCTTGACGGATTTGTATATCAGTATTTTGCTAATGATTGTCAGGTAACGTAGTGAGCTAATTTTGGTAGAAGTATCTTGGACGCGCTCTTGATTCTTCCCATACAATCACGTACGTGTCAAATCAATATCCAAAAGTAAGCAAAGTTCATTTTGTTAGTATACAAGATTACATATCGTACATGAAAATTCACTTATTCGAATATATACCTTATATATATATATGTGTGTATGTATGTGTGTGTATTAACTACTAATAGATCATGTATCAATATCCTCTCACAATCACCCAACTTAACTCTCAAAATAGAGTAGAAAATTCTTTAAAGTAAGTTACAATAGAGACACTCAAGTTTAAGCTTGAGTATAAAAAGAATAAAGAAAGAAATGTTTAAGTTCATGTAGCTTCTGATGAAGTCTCTAACAATTGTTTTGATAAAAATAATAGTAGGTAGAATTTAGCTTTTTTAATTTTCGAGCTTCTTGGGTCTATCACAAATTTTTGCACTTCACTCTCTCGTATATCTTGGAGATAACGACTATAAAGATAAGATTGGTATAATAGTTTTTCTCCTTGAATATCCAAAGAAGATGTTATAGATAAGCCTTGTACAACTAATGGAAAAATATTTCCTTATTTGTGTCTTTGAATTTTTGAGCTTGAAACTTTTATTATATGCTTCAATAAATCTGTGAAGTAAATCTCTCTTGAAAAGCAGCATTAGCCATTGATAACTTCATATCTTGAACTATTAAAAAAAATATCAGGATTTATATTTGAACACTGAGAATGAGGTCTGTTTTGAAGTTAATCTGATTGTTTTCTGAATATTTTTGGTTGCAACTGCTGGAATGTCATTGATAACTTGTAAAACATGGTTATCTTATAAATAACCTGCAACATCACTTTGAACATCTTAAATATCACGACAGCAAATTATCCAATAAAACTTGTTTCATTCTTATCCATATTTATGAGATAAGTTAATTGAATATATCATAACCTTGAAACTTTAATCGGGACGTAAAGCTTCTTACTATTCAAATATCTACAACTAGCCTTTTAAAAAAACTTCCATAAAACTGAATTTTTGAACTTTTGTAAAATCTTGAATTTGTAATATTATAAATATCTAACTCACAAAATCCCCATAGATTTAATCCAACTTAGTAGTACGCATTAGATGCATTATCCAAATACATCTAACAAGTGGAGTTGGGTATTTATAAAATGAATTAACCAAAATAAAACTTGTGAATTAATAATTATAGCAAAATTCATTTTTTACAATATTTACATTAGCAAAGATTCTATCCAATTATCTAACAAGACTCCTAACACTGCTTGAACACTTTGATTATGTTGTTGCACACTTAGTTAAATTAATTAGATAACCTATTTCTTTTTGTTATCATCAAAACCAATAAAAGAACTTAATAATACACATACTAATTATAGTAGATAGTATCTAAAATATTATTATTCATGATTTACAAAAATTGCTGTCACGCCCCAATAGTACCCTAGTAGTAATATATATTATGATATAGCCTGATACTCCAGACGATATCAAATACACATATTCATACTAGAACTACTTTGGAAAGTGACGTATATTTAATAAAACAGGATCTTTTTTGTTGCGGAATAAGAAACGATGAAAGTAAATAAAATCACAATACCATAATTAAGTACTACGGTCTGCATAATAACTATTACAAACCATAAAACTATCTAAGTTCTCAGATAATAAAATTGATGCACTAACATCAATTAATACATATAAATAAAGAAACTATTTTCCCTGTTTCCAAAACTCTTCAAGCTTTAGAATCATACCGGCTCTAAGCTCCTAGAAGCCACCAACCAAGGCTTAAGTGTCATCCTGTAAGGACTTTAGGAGTGTGAGCATAACCATGGGCTCAGTGAATAACCAGACTTATCACAACAAGCAAGTTATTATCAATCATATGCAATGCATCAATCAAACACATGAACAATTACAAGCTTGGACAAACCGGAATCCAAACAGGATGGAGATTTACGCCCTCTCATCGGGTTGAAGGAATCGATACCTGAATCACCTACCCAGAGAGAAACTAAGTACACAGGAATCCATAATCCTCACAATTATTATCTCTTTATGTTAATGATGTTTTAAGCACTCAGTTCCTGTCTTGTACCTAAGAAACTCCACTAAGTGTTAGCCATTTCACAGCGATACCATGGGCGGCGTCCTTCGTTACCAGTTAGTTCCCATGGAACCGACAGAACAAGGTAAACTTGCGTAGAACTAATAGCCCATTGCCTAGAAAAACCAAGTATTACCAAGAACCGAAATTCTAACACGTAATAGGTGTTTGTAAAAACATAATGCAGTTTATGCAAGTGGTGCAATGCATGTCCGTTTCATTTATAGTACCAACAGTTGTTAATCAAGTTTAAGGCGATCATACAATTTACATACAATCATCAACATATTTCATACAATATTTATCATACAATAGGATTATCGCTTATATTATGATAATTTGCCATGCAATCATACACCATGCATCACGCTGTATCCCAATCCCGCATGCATATCAATTGAATATCTATATTATTCCAATTGCAACTATACTACAAGCACAAACAATGTAATAAGTCTAAGTTGCTCACCTGCTCATACTGATTAGTCGTAGTAATCGACCGGGAAATCCTCGACGAAGTCGAAATTACCTATTAAGATAAAGTACTTGTCAATAATATCTATAAATAGAAAATTAAATTCCTATGAGTGATTAAGTGTCCTAGATCGGTATTTGGTATTATTCCTATGGTTTATAGCGATTCCTTAAAGTAAATAAATTTTTATTATTTTAGTTCTTTCAAGTTTCTTTTGAGTATATATATATTATGGAGGATCTTATTTAACTTCCATTTACATCTTAAATTCCGTTATAATTCGTAGAAGTCTTGGCATGTATAAATTTCTATAAATTGTTCATAACACTTTTCTTGTACTAAAGGACTTCTAATCATGCTTGCAAAGTTTATTTTATCAAGCTTTATGTTCATATAAGGCCTTAAAAGCTTTAAACATGCATTTAGACTAGATTTGATGAAGTTTGAGTCTTGTTTTGTTCACTTCATCCTTAAATCCGAATTTAATATTACCATGATCCTAATACTTCTAAGTTGTTGTTTTTCTCTTCCAACCATATCTTAAACATTCCTAACACATCAAACATTTATTCACTTGAATTCATCCAAGGATTTGCAACTTATGTCAACCACAAAACTTTCTTCAAATGCTCAAAAATCCATCCTAGGGTCTATTCATAAACTTAACAAGGATAGGTTGTAGTTGGAGCTTACCTTGGATTGGAATGGAAGGAGGTTGTTCAACTTCCTTTTAAAGCAAGAATTAAACCTAAACCAAAGATTAGATGATGAGTTTCTAACTAAACACATTAACTATAATGGGAGTTTATTAATAAAATCAAATCTTCTCACCTTGTCAAGCTAATTTCCTCCTCTTGACCTCTAGGATAACTTAGGATTTTTTATTCGGTTTTTGTTGTTATTGATGAGTTTAGTGTGTGTATGTAAGGTAGGGAAGTAAGCTGGGGTTTATGGTGGTTTGCACAATGTTCCTAAGCTTCTTTGTTGATGGTGGAAATGGAAAAAGGAAATGGAAGAGTGCTGGACGCACTTGGGTTTGCAACTGGAATTTGAGAGTGTTTTTGGGGGGTTTATGAGCTCCAAGTGTGTCTAACTTAGGCTTATATACTTATACTAGGATTAGACTAAGTTTTAGAGGCTTTGGAATTGGTTTTGGACTTGAAAAATGTTTGTAATTGCAGCTGGAATTTTCTACACGAATTTGCAATGTTGCATGCAAAATTTAACTTGGTTTTGACAGATTTTTGGTGGCTATCTTTGAGGGCTTTAATGGTTTTGTTTGGTAGCTAATTAATGCCATTTATGTGTGTAAAAATAAGAGATCAACTAGTGTAAAAATCGGGTCAAAACTTGTTGAAGTTTGAAGTGTGAAAACTAGAATTTCTGGAACAATTTCACCTTGATTTTTGGACGAATTTTGGATCCGATTTTCTTATTAATTTTTGGTATATGAAGTGTCCATTTGAAGGCTCCTTATTGGTGTTTAATTGGTCAAAATTTCAGCTCATTTAATCCTAGGAATGTTGCAAAAATCGGAGTTGGATTTAGAGAAGTGTGCTGCTGCATTTGTTGAAATTTTCCTCTGCTGCAGCTGTCAAGATCCGAATTTGGCATGGATATTTGGAGTGGTTGTGGTTGTTTTTGTGTGCTGAAATTCTCCTCATTTAATGTTATTTACATGTGGAGTGTTTTGGTTGGCTTTTGGGTCAATTTCATTTGAATTTGAAAGCTCAAATTTGGATCAAAGTTGGACAAGGAATCTCAGAGCTCTGTTTCAGAGAGTCTTTTGCTGCTGTAGGACGAATTTCTAGCTTAATTTGCAGCTGTTTTCTTCTTCCATTTGAGCTGTGATTCTTGCAAATTAATTGTAGGTTATAGGTTTAGCTTTTGGGTTGGTTGGGGTGTCATTTTTGGGTTGAAAATCGTTAGAAAAATCGGATCAAAGTTAGGCCAAAAGTCAGCTGGTTGTAGTGGAGTTTCTTCTTGTTGCTGCTGCTCTGTTTTTATCCAAGTGCTCTGTCCCCAGCTGCTTGTGTGCGTGTGTGTGTGTGGATGGCGTGTGGAGTCCAGCTGGGCTCGGTTGCTGCTGCCTGATCGTGCGTTGAAGCTGCTGCTTGTGCTGGAATGGATGTGGAGCTCTCCGCTGTCCACTGCTGCTCACTCGGAATTCCTGTTGCTCGCTCAAAGTTGTGCTGCGTGTTGGATTTTGTTGCAAGCGTGGGAGCTCCTGCTGTTCGTTGACCCACGATGCTTGTGGACGGCTGTTGCTCACTGAAGGCCTGCTGCTGGTGCGTGGAAGGAAGCTCGCTCGGTGGACTTCGGCTCGAGGAATTCTTGTTGTTCACGCGCGCGTGACTTCTCACTTGGAATTCAACATTCCAGACTCCCCTCATCTTATATATAATATATATATTATATATATCTATATATATTTAATAATTACAATATATATATATTTATAAAAAAAATATATCTATATATATGTAAATTATTCGTGTATAACTATATTCGTTATATTTACGTTTTATCGAGATAATATTATTTAAGTTACGACAAAACTTTAATTTATTTGTATTTTTAAATTTTTAGTTAAAACTTCACACGGTTAATTATTTTTTAGTATTTTTTATTTACGTGATTAAATTTTCAAACTCAATGAATTAAATTAGGAACCAAGTCCTAATAAATTTTTAATTTCCTAACAATTAAAATAGCGGGTTCAAAATTTTCTTTTTAGTCCTAAGTTGATAATTATTGTTCAGTATTAGTGTTTGTTTGTATTTATAATCTATTGTTTTATACCGATAAGCTCTATAATTTAACTGTATCTTATCGGTTTCGAAATTTTAAAACTATTTCTAATTATATCTTGAATTATCAGTTCAGGACACAAATTCTCGTTTTTGGTATCTATTAAGATCGAGAAAATTTTTATTCGGGTTTTTCCAACTAGGGATAAGTTTATCACAACTCATAGGTCTATTCTAGGACTTCTATCGGTTTCTAAATTCACTGACTAATTTACGTTTTCTATTCTACTACGGTATACTATTGTGAAAATTTCCGAGGTTTACAATTGCTTTATATAGGGTATGTTTGATTCGTTCATCAACATTGATTTGATATATGTTTCATATTTGTTTCAATCAAACTATTTGTTGAGATGAAAAATATATACTTTTACTCATAAATAAATCTTATAGACCAGATACAGATATATATAAGATACATATGAAAAAATAAATACATAACCGGACATATCTTGCCTATTCTTGTCAAGTACTAGTTAATCAATATAGCACATTACTATTGCCAAAGTCTGTCTCATCATCCAGAAAAGGAGCTATAATGCAAATAACTTCGGACACTTTTATACGGCAGCCAAGCCAAGTGTGGATTAAAATATAAGTCTAATAAAAAATACTCGGTGAAATGGTTATCTATGATTTTTAAATATTACAAAACCAACTAAAAAATATTGTTGTCAATATTTCATTCAATTGATAGTTGCCGTGCTACGTTTGCATACCATTATATCTGGTTAATGATGATTGTTAGGTAATATAGTTCACTCGGATTAGTTGATTGTTTTCATTTTAATAAAGAAGTAAGGTTGTAAAAAAAATCAAGTACTGAAGCTCGGCTTATTTTAGGCGAGCTAGTCTTGTCTTAGGTCTATCTTAACTCGAGCTTATTTAATAAACAAGTCAAGTCCGAGCTCAAAATGATATTTGGTTCAGCTCATTTAGTTAAACGAGCTGAGCTTAAACTCGGGCTTCTTAAGCTAAACAAACCTACAAATCAAACTCGAACTCATGGATTTTTAATGAACTCAGGCTCAAATATATACTTTCCAAAGGCTCTATCTCGTTGATTTATTAAAATGAGCCAAGTCCGAGAACCTTTAAAAGCTTAGCTTGACTTGGCTCGTTTATAGCTTTCTAGCCTATTCTATATGATTAGTGTATTGTGATCAAAGAAGTATGTATTGCAATTACCTATTCATTTAAAATTTTTATGTTGGTCCCTTTAAGAGATTTTCACATATTAAATGTTATTAGTATTATCATTGGGGCAATAGATATCAATTTTCACAGTTGTGATTTTGATTATTTGATTTCTATTTTCCATTTCTCAATTTCTAAAACTAATATGTTGAAGTTGTCTAAATTATTAAATTAACTAGTAAAAATCATTGCGACGTTATTTTCTTCTTATACTTTTAACATTTGATTATACATCATATTAAGAAAGTGAATTGATCAAGAAAATTAAGGAAATAAATTAATATTTTTTTTTGTGTTTTTCAATGTTCTCTCGATATAAAGCCCATATTAATTTGCTAGAATAGATCTCACTTCAAATTATTTTTAATAATAACTTTATCCCTTCGCGATGGCAGCAGACCTTGCGGTGAAAGCCCATTCTAATTTTGAAATTGCAAAATACTTTTCTAGATGAATATTAAGGAGTGTAAATTAAAACAAGTTAGCTCGACACAATATCTACTTTTCTTTGATTTGATTATGTTCAAATTGAATTGAGGCTTGAAAACACTTAGTTCAAGAAGTTTAAGAGAGGTTCATTTAGCCTTTAAATCATCGAATTTAAGTTTTAATATTAATTAGTATAAACATAATTAACCACATAATAATACTTAGTCTTCCGATCAAGTTCGAATTTAATTATTGCGATTTGAATTTTTAAATGAGTTTAAACTTAAGCCCCATATTAAATTAGATTGGATTCGTTTATATTGGTCAAAAGGCATAACTCTAACTCAATTATGTAATAAAATATATATTAAAATGAAATTTATCATTCAAGGAGAAATTAATATAAATCACTGAAATATATCTATATACAGATTTTGGGTAACATGGAGATCAAGAAGATCAACATTGAGTTCCGATAGGAAACTCTTCATCTAGCCATTAAAATAAATATAATAATCAAAATATTAATCATTTTAGTAATCTGATTACAATTAGATATAGTATGAGTTATTAAATAGTACCAAAATTGATCCTGTTAAAATTAATGATTGAACCGTAGAATTTCTAAATTATATAATTGAGATTGGTTATGACGTGGTCAAATGCGCTATAGTAAGAATTGTAAAAGGTAAACTATTGTGTGGTGTGGTGCACATGATAGAAATTATTTGTTGATTCTTGTCGTGGACAGAAATATTCATAAAATAATTAAGCAAATCCATGGCGGACACGTGCATTATGGACTATTGTACTTTAATAAAATTCCCCTTTTGCCTTTATTGGCCATTTTCACTGCTTTATTATCGAAGAAAATGTGTCATTTACTAAGCCAATATCCTCATCTATAATAAAACAATAAAAACCAAAACACCTTTCGGTGTGTGACATAGTTAAAAAAAAATCAAATACCTTGACTAAAAATTAAGAAAAAGAAAATAATTTAATTAGATAAACGTTGCTATGCGTGGAATATCTGAGTCATTTACTTGACAAGACATGCATAATTTATTAACTCTAGTATCCTAATATCCTCAGTAATTCTTGTATTTGAGTCCTCAAAATTTATGCTTTTTAAGTTCATTAAGATTATAAATTAATGGTCAAAATTATTTAAATTCTTAAAATACTGTATGATACTATACAATTTGTTTTTAATAAATTCAACCATTGATTCTACGTTACGATATTTTAAAATAAGGGATAATGTCAAAAATAGTATCTCAACTTTTACAAAACGTTCAATTAAGTATCTGAAATTTGATAATGAATAATTTTGTATCTAAAATAAGTATTCACAGACATGTTTCCTACCTAAAGTTTGTTTTTGATAATTTTGATATCTGAAATAAGTTTTCACGCATATTTTTCTTACCTAAAGCAATTCAATTAGGTAAGAAAAAATATACATGAAAACTTTCTTCAAGTACCAGAAATATTAAAAACAAATTTTGGGCATTTGATTTAACATTTTATAAAAATTGAGGTACGAAATTGTTCAAAAACAAAATTTAAATACCTAATTAAACTTTTTATGAAAATTTAGATATCAATTTTTATGCTACCCCTTAAAAGAACCCTGGAAACAAAAGTAACTTTAAGCCTCTATTTCCATCCTTTTCTTAATCTCTTCGGTAAAAAGCTTGAAGTTATTGTCTCTTGATCCACCTTCCATCGCAGCATCCATGACCTAACCCCTAAGCTAGGAACGTAGATGAGAAGATCAGATTGCAAAATAACACGTCAAGCTCAATTGTATTGCCAAACACAAAAAAAAAATAGATACAAAGTCCCCTTACAAACTCTAGACGACAACATACAACCTTGTATCACAAACAAACATAATTGTCGATATTGCATGGGTTTCATTATGCCATATTTCGTTTACCATCTTTCGTCCTTTCCTCTTTCTTTTTTCTGCACATAGACAAAATTAGGGTTTCTGATTAATATGCAATTGATTAAATTGATAAGAGAATGATGGAAATTATTATGTGACGTCTTTGATGATGCAAATGAAAGAAATTGTTTGTTGCTTCTTGTCGTGGACAGAATTATTCATAAAACAAATTTAGCAAATCCATGGCCGCCTCGTGTGTAAGGACCCGCTATCACCCCTATATTTGAAATAGGTGATAACAGTTCCCCAACCACATATAACCTATAAGATTATATATAAGGTTATCTGAAATAATTGTTTGAGGAATTGTTTATCTAATTCCATATAGATAATATAATAGAAATCATAATTTTTTTCTAAACCTTAAACAAAATTACACTACTTCACTACCAACATATTTTGCAATAGAAGCAACTTAAGTCCTACATAACTAAATATATATACATATATTACATCCAAAGGCTTCTTATAAGCCTTAACAAAATTTTCAAAACACAATCCAAACTAAAACTTTAGTTACATTATCAACAAAAGAAATCACATCTAGTCTATTACAATTATAGGATTCCATTGGGTCCATGGTTAACTCTAGTCCTCCAAATCATCAAGAAAATCTTCAAAGTCGATTCCATACCCCATACTAGCATAGAACTCATCGGAGTCATCACCTGAAATAGATAAAATATGAGCCAAAGACCCAGTACATAAGTAATAAATACAAATGCAAAATGAGTCACACGTTCTTAGACTAAATGCATTATGCAACAATCAATTGTTTATTGTTCAATCTTTAATTAGTAAAACAACACGGGAGTATTCAAACTCCGGACAACAGGGATCTAGTATTACATCCGCCTCCCTGAGTGGTCCTTACTGTTCATACAGACTAGGCAGCCCTACCTTCCAGCGTAGCCCGTAATACTAGGGGTTCCTGAGCAATGCATCACGACGCTAAGGGGGTTGATATAAGTAGCTCGGATACTCATATCTCCTAAATAATTCTATCTATTAACGAGAAAGTACTCTGCCCCCAATCAGGGCAGGGTGCCGCTTTCTGAACCAGATTCAACGGTAAACAAGGAAAAATCAACAGTCATCAATTAATGAGATTTTCTTAAGTTAAAGTAATTTGGTTTGATGACTACCCTATCAAAGAAACAAGCAAGTTACTGCGTACCTATACTAGCTCGAGAATCAATGGGAATAACCGAAAGGGGATCACTTACTGTAAAAAGAAGTAATTACAAACTCACACTTAGTTTAAGTATATATATTCATCAAATCTCAAGTATAATCATTCAAAGAAATTTAAATAAATCATTACATCATCATCACATAGCATTTAGATATCATATATTATCATACAATACTCAAAAAATACTTAAATGATTATTTATTAAACTTGGGAGAACCTTTAACAACCAACAATAAGTTTTAAACTTTGTTTGAAAAGTGTATCAGTTGAAAAGAACTAAAATTTAAGCATTGTTAATTTTAAAATTTATGAAAACTTAAAACATGAAAGTTGTATATCTCTTTTAAGCTTTCAAACGCAATTTGAATCACCTCAATCGAAGGTCAGATGAAAAAGTTATAACTAATTTACAAAACAGCGTCGCAACAGGGAAAAAAAAACCAAGAGCGAAATGCTCTTGCAAATGGGGCGTTTGGGAGACCGTTTGCACTCAGGGAAAATGAAATTTTTGACCCAGAGAGCAACACCCTTGCAAACGGGGCCGTTTGCGAGGCCGTTTGCTCCAAACACCCCCCCCCCCCCCCCCCCCCCCCCCCCCCCCCAAATGGGGCCGTTTAACAGGTGTTTGACAGTTTTACGAAATTTTTTCAAACTATAACACTTTTAACTTAAAAAAAAAAAAAACAACTTTTCTCAACTCCTAGCATGTCCTAAACCTTATACAAACTTCATATAACACTTCTTATACAACAATCACAACATAAGAATCATCAAACACAAATCCAAGTTCAACCCTATCATCAAGAACTTCACACATGCATAAATTCAAAACAAGAAAACATACTTACCAAGTGAGCTTTAGGCCTTGGCTTTGTGGTCCTTAAGCAAGCTTTTGATGGTTATTTTTGTAAGAGTTGAAGGGGCTAATGGTATATAGCCATGGGAGGGATTTTGGAGAAGAAAGAAGGAGGTTTTGAAGCTTTTGGAGGTGTTTTTGGGAGGTCTGAACATTTTGCACGAATTTGACACTTTATTAAGTTGATATTATCTTATTATTTGACTTTTGAGGCATCAAAGATTAAGGTAATTAATGACTTAACTTTTAGCTAATTAATAATATTAGTTTAAGGCCTTAATGGTGGTTTAAAAGCTTGATTTTTTGCCTTATTTTTATGCTATAAGGAGACTTATATGCATGCATTCATCTACTTGTTTTAATACATACCAAACATAATTCATACATGTTAATGAAATCTAAATTTTATGAACTAAATATTTAATAAATTCTAGAGTATTTCCATATTTTAACACAACAATAAAACACATAACTCATCATAAAAATAAATCATATTCAACACATATCAAAAGCATGTATAAATTCAATAACACATATAAAATATAAGTTGAGAATTTCATGGTTATTTCATCGTGCATTATCGGCTATTCTATTTCAATGAAATTCCTTTTTGCGTTCCTTGATCATTTGTACTACTTTATCTGCATATAAAATTTGTCTCTTACTAAATTAGTGCTCTCATCTATAACAAAATAATAAAATCCAAAGCACCTTTCGGTGTGATACATAGACTAAAAATCAAATACGATAATTAAAAATTAGGAAAATTAAAAGGTGTGTTCCTTATTGGATAATTAAATTAGATAAACGTTCTTATGCATGGAATGTCCGAGTCATTTACTTGACAAGTAGGACCAGCATAATTTAATTAACTCTAATATTCTTAATATCACACTACAAGAAAGAAATTGTGCAATAAAAAATTAATGAAAGAAATTCTATCTCTATAGATAGAATTAAGGATGGTAATTTTTGCGATACAAATTTACTTTCAGATACAAAAATTATCTCTAAAATACATTTTTCTTGTAGTGACATCAATAATTCTTGCATTTGAATCCTCAAATTTTATTTTATTCTATTTTATTTTAGTTTTTTGAGATTATAAATTAATGATCAAAATTATCTAAATTCTTAAAATGCTATATGATACCATATGATTAGTTTTATAAATTCAACCATTGATTGTGCATTACAATATTTTCAAACAACTCTAGGATAAAAAACAACTTCAGACATCCATGTCCCCCCGTTTTATTAATCTCTTCAGCAGGCAGCTTGAAGTTATTGTCTCTTGATCGACCTTCCGTCATAGCATCCATGGCCAAACTCCGCCCTTCCATCTCACCATCTACCATGATCATCTCTACACACCCCACAACCACTTCATTATCTACAATTTTACTTCCTTCTTTCTCAATATTTTCTCACCACACTTTTGCACATTTCACTAACCTTGGAGCTGGGAATGTAGATGAGAAGATCCAATCGCAAAAAAAACACGTCAAACTCAATTTTATTGCCAAACACAAAGAACGCAATACAAGGTCCACATACAAACCTAGCCCAAGCCTAAGTCCATAAGAGTTTACAGACATTACATTTAAACTCTAAAGGACAACATGCAGATGCTGGTCACACAATTGGAGGGCTGAACCTTAATTAAATTAGTCTTAGAATTATTTATTTACATTCACTTCTTATTATAGTTATATTATATCTCATATATTTCTAAGAGTTTTTGTTAATGATTTCACAATGATATTTTTCAAAATTTGATGAAAAAATTCGTTCAAACAATAATTAGGAGTATTTAATACATTTCCTATGAGATTATATATATATATATATATCATTTGAAAATTTATTATTAATAGAAAATATAAACTTAATATTACTTTTAACAAAAAGATCATAAATATATATAGTTAGGATATCTACTCAATAATTCATATCTATTTTATAACATCAGATGTAGGAAAAAAAAACATTACCAAATCAAATTATATAAGTAGCATATAGGGAAAAAGCCTCTTTTATCACCTAAACTTTAACGAAGTGGGCAATTAGATATGTAAACTTTTAGAAAGTCTAATTTCATATCTAATTAAACTTTTTGTGCCCTTTTTCACTATCCTTTCTTTTATTATTTCTTAAATTAGTTGACACGTGACAAACAACGATTGAGTGGGTAGTGTTTAGGGGCACAAAAAGTTCAATTATGTGTGAAATTGGACTTTTTAAAAATTCATGTACTTAATTGTCCATTTAGTCAAAAATCAAGTACCAAAAGAAGCATTTTCCCTATAAAATATATCTAGATACGATAGCTATTCAATAATTCATGTATATTTTTATAACATTAATTTAAAAAAAAAAAAGAATGTTACTAAGTCAAATTATATAATTAATGTGTAACATAATTCATTTTTAACATAAATAATCTAATTATTATTTGCAGTATACTTTGAATAGGAACTAGTTATTCATAAGAAGAATTTATTTAGTTAGATATACTTTCATAATAAAATTTTCAATGCTGACAGAAAAAGTATAAAAAAAGTGCAACGATGAGAATTTAACCATGACTTCTTGGATGTAAACTTAAATACCTACAGCATACTTATTATGTTATCATTTGCTTTTTATAATATACATATAATATGCATATATTTCCCTTTTAAAAAATTCAAAATATTTTTTTTTCAAGTTTAAGTGGTTCAGGGCCCTCATCGCCCCCCTGTAAACCTATCCCTGCATGTAGCCTTGTATTACAAACAAACATAATTGTTAATATTGTAAGGATTTCACTATGTCACATGATAGTTACCATCTTTTGTCCTTTCCTCTTTCTTATTTCTAGAAATAAAAAAAAAAAGGATTTCTAATTGATATGCAATTCCTTGATCAAATTGATAAGAGAATGATGTATTCAATATCAACTCCCTTTGATCTGTACCATAATATCTTTATTACAAAGTGTTGATTATGATTCTAATCTATGGTTTTAAGTGTTTGTAAGGTTGAAATGGTGGAAATGAGTAGATGAAAGGTTGAGCAACATTTAATAGTATTATAGCCACTAGCAACTCCAAGAGGAAAGAAGAGAAGAGAAAAGAAAATGAAGAAAGAAATGTGTTTAGTTACTCTCAACTGCTTTTTTAGTTTTTGCTTCATGTACTTATATACGTTTTCTTATTTCTTTCTTAAATCAATCTAGGCTTGTAATTGATCTACAACTTGAACTCATTTATTCTTTGAGCCTAGTATGCTTAAGTCTATGGTACCGCTAGAGGCGGGTTAGGGTCCCCCCTCCTCCCGCGGGACCCAAACATAGGAAAAATTAACTTTTTAAGTGTTTTTAAAAAAGAAAAAAATTATATATTGTGTCTATATTATAAAGAACAAACCATGACATAAGGATAAGTATAGTTTAGTGGCCAAGTACAGTAACTACTCCTTCCTCCCCCTCTCTCCATCTCTTTTTTTTTTTTCAAGTTTTTTCTTGCATAATAACTCATAATATTAAATTCTTTTATCATAAAATTATACCTATTTAAATAAATTGTTTCAAATAACTATTTTCTAGTCAAAGCATACCACGAATAATAATTATATTATCCATATTACAATTTGATCTTATTACACATTAACAATACAATTTGATTTAGTGTCTTTTTTTTCTACAATTAATATTATTAAAATGTACTCAAACTATTGAATAGCTATCTTACCTAGATATATTTTAAGATCTATTAATACTAAAACATCATATTGCACATTAAAAATACAATTTAATTTACTAACATTTTTTCTCTACAATTAATTTTAAGAAAATGAAAATGAACTATTGAATGAATATTTTATCTAGACATATTTTATGACATATTTTTGTTAAAAGAAAAACTTATATAGATATTAATTCTATGTTTTTATTAATTATTATTTTTTAAATGACATGTATATACTATTACTTATAAAATGCACTAAATACTCTTAATTATTGTTCCAATGATTTTTTCCATGAAGTTGTGAAAAAAATATCAAAATGAAATCATTAATGAAAGTCTCATAAATATATAAGATGTCATACAATTGTAATAACAAGTGAATATAAAATAAATAATTCTAATATTAACTTAATTATGGTCCGAACCTCCTAATTGTGTAATCCTATGTCTATCCTAAGTATTATTGTCTAAAAACTTCTCTAGCTAAGAATGTTGTTTGCTTTATCTTTTATTTGCATCAGATATGTTTATATTAATTTGCTTCGCCATTGGAAAAAAGGACATTGTCCTAAAAGTGAAAATTAGGATACTTGAGAAATTTGGTGGCCTTATGTTCTAATTTTTGTCCCTGTTCTTCTTAACAGTTGGTTGATGCATGCAATTCCTAGACAAAGCATGTTGAACATAATATTACTGTTTGGTGCTATGGGGTCTTCTCAACTCCAAAAGCTACCTCAGAGATGAGACATTTCCTTATATTTATAAAGTAGCACCCATCCCCTTCCACAATTGATATGGGATATCCTCAACATTTCTCCCTATAACACATTGGACCATGGGATTAACCGTCCATGTCTGGCTCAACCCAAGATGTTGCAAACCTTAGCTTTGATACCACTGTTTGGTGCTATTGGACCTTCTTAACCCCAAAACCTAGCTCATGAGGTAAGGCTTTTTCTCACACTTACAAAGTAGAACCCAGCTCCTTCCATAACCGATGTGGGATATCTCCAACAATTGCAAATGTTTGTGATGTGGTCATGATGTATAGGGAAATATAAAGAATGTTATACTAACAGTGTCTGGAACTATGTTAGTAGTAAACTTCAACATGCTTAAATGAACCCTCTAAGCCATAAAACAATTTTCATTCCTTGATATCTTGTAGTCAAACATCTTAATTATAAGATCATTGACTTGCTGATGAAACCAAGTCACTACATATGTATGCTCCTTATGTTTGAGAAACGACCTATGAGATAATGAGGAATTGTGAACTTTTAAGAAATACCAATTGCCCATACCCTTTGATATATAGGCAGTAGGCTTCATGTTGTAGCATTAAGTCCTTTAGCCAAATCATGAAAATCATAAAAAAGAATTCTCATGTGCCTATTCTTTCTCGATAATGAACATTATCTCGTGTTCTTTCATTCTAAAAATATTTGTGCTTCCAAAAATCTTCAAGTACTTTTTATTTAGTATTGTTCTTTTGGTGTTGGTTAGTATCAAGAATATCTCAAGGAATAATGGAAATTTTCCTTTCACAATGAGGAATTCAAAAAAATATTGCTAGATTGCTCTAAAATAGTGTGCTTACCTATCTAAATAGATGTTGAAACAACTTCATACAATTGTTGGTTTGCAATATTCACTCTAACTTCTTCATCAATATCAACCCTATTATCTTATTGCGTAGCAAAATAAAAGTTGTCCTCTTGAAATTCCTACATTAGATAGACCAAATGTGCATTTGATAGAATGTATTTACTAGAGAATGGCATTCACATAATCATTCATTCATTCTTGAAATCTTGCATTTGTTGCAACAACTTGTTAGTGTTTATACCATTTTGTTCAACTTGATCTTGCAACTATGAATAGCTTCATGTATTGTCTTTTATTTATGTCAATTTCTCTTAATATAAGCACCAAATGTTAGCTTTCTAGTTCAATTTATTGTCAAACTCAAAAATTCAATACAAAGTCTACCTACAAGCCCAACCTAAACCCATAAGATTTTTCAAACAGTACTTTCTAAACGCTAAATGACAACATATAACCTTGTATTACAACAAACATAATTGTTGCCGTCACAAGGGTGTCACTCCACATTCCAGTACCATCTTTCAACATGTCCTATCCTATCCTCTTTCTTATTGTTATATTCTAGCCACTAGTAGCTTTAAGAAGAAAGAAATGTGTTAGGCATTCCCAGCTTCCTTATTCAAATTCTACTTCATGTATTTATAATTTTTCCCTGTTTGTTTCTAAATTCAATTTAGGATTGTAACTAATCTACAACTGTAACTTGTTTATTCTTTAAGCTAGTATGCTTAAGTCTTGTCATTCATTGATTTGCTATGTTTAAGTCTATGGTACATCAATTATTTTACCACATAATCTGCAAACTTCTTTAATTAAGAACGTTGGCTACTTCATCTTTTATTTGCATCTAATATGCTTATATTAGTATAGCATGCTTCTCACACTATATACATTATACATGGTCATAGAGGAGTGATGTAGGAATAGCATGTAGAGCTGACTTACAAACAAATGTAGATGAGAGGAACACCTAGCTAGTCTCAAGGACTTTGAATGCATATGTGATAGGGGGTAAAGAAGAGTGTAGACGTATGGATTTCATTAAAAAGGTTTTAAGCCTGATTTATTATTTGAATTTAAGTCTCTAGGTTAAAGTAACAAGGCTTAGAGAGTTAGACCCAATTGTATTGGGATGATCATGGGAGAATTGGCATTGAAGGCTTGGAGTAGAGCCCGTTGGAATTGGTCTGTCTAATTCCAACTTTTCTCAAATTGGCTCACACACATTGCAAATGAAGGCCTCAATGGGCCTAGGCCAACAAGGGAGCCCATTTCCATGTCCACAATGAGAGGGACTCATCTTAGCCATTGGTTGTCTGTCTCATCTAACGGACGACATCGACAGTTGGATTGTCTATAAATACTCTTAGTCCTTACCTCATTTGGGGAAGTGAAATCTTGGACAAACGTTGTCGTGCTACCGGATTTCCATTTTTGTGAATCGATTAATTGACTCACTCAAGAACGCACACGATATTCGTAGTACTTAGTGAGGTTGATGCTTTTTACCTCCCTCACTTGTCATGCATGTGTTAGAGCCTATTGAGACTACCTACTCTTCCTCCCTACACGATTCTCTCTTGATTACCCTTGCATGTGTTGTTTCCCTAGGTCACGTGTAGCACGACAGTCACGCGGCACGCACGTGATCGTTGCATCCAGAATCATATCCACACTTTTTTGCAACTCCACTGGGGAGAGGGAAATAAACAGTTGTATGATGGCACCTCCAAGAAAGAGACCCACTGATCGTACTGAGGGTGTAACTCAAGAAACTTATGCTAATCTTGAGGTTGCTAAGCATGACATGCCAACACTTAAGATGTTAACCAACCTGCTGGTACGCAACCTGACAACGCTGTGATCTTGCATGCTATACAAGAAAATACCGCACAAGTCAACCAATTGATGCGAGAGTCCACAAGAAATTTCAACAATTCATGATGATATTTGCTCAATACCTACCTGGATAGCTGCTATTGCTACTACGCAACAGGGCACGACCTTGTCAACCCCTGTTATTGCCGAGCAACAGCGATCTTCCTAGGCACCTCAAGCTCCCCAAACTTCTCAGGCTCTTCAAGCACTTCAACCTGCTGATCCTCTTCCTACTCCTAAACATGACACTATTAGAATTAGGGAGCAAGCCCCTTTGTTGGACCCTATAGTTGCACAATTGCCTGTACGTCAGGTAGTGAACATAAGAATTCAGCTTGGAGGACCCTCAGCCTCTTAGCTTACAATACATGTTCAACCCGGGGGATCTACATCCTCACAAACTATACCACAAATTGTCACTGGTGGACCTGTTGCTCAACCAAATACAACTCTACTCCAGACTGCTACTCCAACTACACCAGTTGAAGTTACTACTTCAACTCCTAAAGGTGCTTTCGTCACGAAGAAAAATCTAGACATGTACATGAGGAAAATACAAACTAAGTCTGATGTGGGAGTATTGGATCTAAGTTCCCATACAATCAATGTATTGCTACTAAGCCATATCTTCAAGACTATGTAAGTCCCAAATGCATGCTATTCAATGGTAAGAAGGGAAGTGCCAATGAACATTTGTTAAAGTTTATTGAAACGCTAGAGATTTATGGATTTGATGATGATTTGAAGTTGAAAGAATTTTCTAAGTCCCTCACAGAGAAAGCATATACTTGGTACATCAACCTTCCCCTTGGATCAGTAGATTCATGGGCAACTATGTGCAAGATATTCCTAGAGAAGTTCTTCTCCACATAGCAACAAGTGACCTTGATTGATATGGGATGGATTCGCTAGAAGCCCAAGGAAAACTTAATGGAGTATATAGAGCGCTTCAGGGAGTGTTCACTAGACATTCAAGACATATGTGACAAAAGAGAGTTGGTGAAAATTTGCAGCCAAGGCATATTCACCGAGTATGTGGTACATCTGGAAAATCTCTCTTTAGCCTCATTCTCCACTTTAGTTGAGAATGCACGAAGGACTAATAATTCTATCACGCAACAAAGAGGAGAAAATTTGAAGTTTAACAAAAGAGGACCATCTGTGAATGCAACTCAAAGTCAGGATCCCAAAGATGAGAAGAAATGAAGAGTTGAAAAGTCTGGACGTGAGAGAGCAAAGGAAGTACTAACATATCCTTGCCCAATGGGAAAGGTGCATTTCGATCAATGGTTGAGAGATGGAAATCTCAAGCTCCCGAGAGTAGAGCGTTTACCAACTCAAGAGAAGAAGAATGATCCTAAATTTTGTAGGTTTCATAGAACTGTGGGGCATCCTACTAGCGATTGTTTTACTTTGAAGAGGATTTTCAATGAAAGAGTGCAGAATGGAGAGCTCGTTATCGAAAATAACGAAGTTAGGAACAATCCACTTCCAACCCATAATAATCAGCGTAGTGCTGTTAATGTTGTTATTCATGATCCTGCCACAGTAGAGGCTAATTATGCACCACTTGTCGAGGCAAGTAACGCGAAAGGAAAACAACATGTAGTCGAGGAAAATGATTGTTCCCCCATTGCTGCGACGCTTTTGAAAACTTCCAATTTTAGAAATTTCTTTGATCTACTTGGTTTTAATGAGAAGGCAAGGCTAGCAGCAGCAACTACGCTTGCGCAAATTTTCGATGGACAATATGCCAAGTGTAGTGTAGCACATCCAATCAAAAGAATGGCTCGAGCACATGAAAATGAATCTTGTTCACTAATGAAAATATGTGTATAGATAGTCCAAATCACAATCGACCATTATATGTGGAGAGCACACTTAATGGCTTTCCAGTTAAGAGGACATTCATTGATGCTGGTTCTTCTCTAAACATCATGCCTAAGACTACATTTGAGGCTGCTGATATTGACTATCATCGTTTAGTGAAGCAACCCATTTTAGTTAATGGCTTTAGTCATACTACAACGAAGACGATTGGAAGAGTTAATGTTGATCTTAAGATTGGGCCTATTCGTAGTACCTTTACTTTTCATGTGATTGACGTGCCTATGTCGTATCATCTCTTAATAGGTAGAAAGTGGCTGCACGATCACAATTTAGTACCATCGACGATGCATCAATATATCAAAGGACATTGGAAAAGGAAGGATATATTTATTCCTGCTACAAAAAATCCTTTTGAGCATGACGAGACATATTTCATTGAGTTTACCTTCTTCACTGAGTATGCCGATGAAAGTAAGACAACTATTGCTAGAGCTTCAAGTTTGCCATTACCCACTTAGGAAGAAGTTCAAGAGGGTCAACAAAAGAAAAGAAAGATGCATGGTTGTCGAGGTGGTAAAAAGAAGAACAAGCAAGTTGATGCTGTTGAAAGTTATGTTAAAGAAGATGGGCGAAGAGTATATCTCTTATGACGGTTTCCTAGGTCTAAGGAAGTTTGTTCTTCTTTAGACCCTATGCCAATTCAAGAAATTCAGCCCGCCCTTCAACAAATGCAAGATCAAATAAAGCCACAAAATAAAGAAATTGAGGAATTAGATCTAGCGCGACCAAGAGAGTTGCCGCGGTCAATTTTTGTCAGCAAAGGTTTGTTACAAGAGGTTGAAAGTCCTCTTATTGATTTGTTAAGAGAATATAGATATGTGTTTGCTTGGGCATATGATGAGATGTCAGGTTTAGACCCTAGTCTTGTAGTGCACGCACTAAATATTGCCTTAGGCACAACTCCTATTAAGCAAGGGCAACGAGTTTTCCATCCTAAGGTGGAAGTTCAAATTAAACACGAAATTGAGAAGTTGCTTCATGCAAGCTTTATCAGACCAATCGAGCACCCTACTTAGCTTGCGAATATCATACCTATTAGAAAAAATAAGGGTTTGCGTATATTTTCGAGATTTGAACAAGGCTTGTCCTAAAGATGATTTCCCTTTGCCAAATATAGACACCTTAGTGGATGTCACTACAGGACATGAATTATTTTCATTCATGGATGGTTTCAGCGGATATAATCAAATTAAAATGGCAATTGGAGATGCTGAGTGTACTGCCTCCCGAACACCTGTTGGGAATTTCTATTATACTGTCATGCCCTTCGGACTCAAGAATGTTGGCGCTACTTATCAAAGAGCGATGACGGCCATATTTCATGATATGATGCATGATTTCATGGAGGACTACGTCGATGACATAGTTGTGAAATCAAAACATGCATCTAACCATTTGGTCTATCTTCAGAAGATTTTTGAACGATGTCAGTTGTATAAGCTTCACATGAATCCTTTGAAATGTTTTTTTGGAGTTGCTTCAAGAAAATTTCTTGGATTTGTAGTTCATAGGAAGGGGATTGATGTTGATCCTGCAAAGATACAAGCTATATTGTCCATGCCTTCACCTGCTACTTTGAAAAAATTGAAAACTTTCATGGGAAGTCTCTTATATTAGGAGATTCATGCCTACACTTGCAAAGATTTCATATCCCTTACATCAACTTATAAAGAAAAGAGTTACATTTGAATGGAAGCAAGTCCACAAGGATGCAATTCAAAGAATTAAGGGAATTCTCACTTCTTCTCACATCATGACTATGCCTGTGAAGGGAGTACTGATGATATTGTATCTTACTTCTACTAGCAAATCCATCGGAGCCTTACTTGCACAAGGAATAGATGGTCAAGAACGGCCGATCTACTATCTGAGTTGTTCGCTTCAAGGAAGCAAGGCCAGATACCCAGCTTGCGAAAAGCATTGTCTCGCGCTGGTGTTTGCCACTCAAAAGTTGCGTCACTACTTTCTGGCTCACAAGGTCAACCTGGTTACCCGATCAGATCCTATTAAATACTTATTATCACAACCAGCGTTATCTAGGTGTGTAGCAAAGTGGTTGTTGCTTCTTGGAGAGTTTAGTATTACAATACAGGCTCCTAAAGCTATTAAGTCACAACTTTAGCTGACCTCTTAGCTCATTTTCCGAATGAAAGTGAAGATGTGATCACAGATAGTATGATGACGAAATTTCATGAGGACTCACTCATGACCGAAACAGAAGGAGAATGGTCATTCCAGTTTGATGGTTCATCGAGAAGTCAAGGTTGGGGAGCAGGAGTTGTATTGAAATCACCCAATGGCCAAGAAATACCTTTGGCGTTTAAACATGACTTTCATTGCACTAATAATGAAGCTGAGTACGAGGCATTGTTACTTGGGATTGTCTTTGCTTTGGAAGCTGGAGCAAACCATCTGTGTATTCGTGGTGATTCAAATTTGATTATTAAGCAAACTAATAGTGAATATGCCCTCAAGGAGCCAGCACTCACACCTTATAGGGCTGCAGTGCAAGCTCTAATTAGGAAATTTGAAGTCGTAAGGTATGAACATACCAAGCGATCTACAAACCGTTATGTAGATGCATTGGCAACATTAGTATCTAAGATTCCGATGCATGCTTCAGATAAAAGCCTAGATATCAAAGTTATCAAGAAAATCATTCCTTACATAACCTTGCAATTGTTAGAAGAAGATGAGGAAACAGGAGATGACTAGCGCATTGGTATCAAAGCCCAATTAACGCAACCTAGTGCGGCCTCCATAGTTACCTTGAAGAACTTTGTTTACATCAATGATGCCTTGTACTTCAAAGGACCTAATGTAAACCCTGAAAACTCCCATAATATGAAACAACTTTAGATTTGAATTTATGAACTGACTAGTAAACCTAGAGGTTAACCAGAAACCCTAAGTTAGATAGATAACTTAAATGTGGCCGGATTAGGACCCATAAACTTCATAAAAGAACTTCTTTGACCCAACTGATACCAAAAACAAGATTTCGTATCCCGAGTTGATAATTCAAGTTGTGATCAAAGGAAACTTCAAATCCCAAACCCGAATCCTTGTCAAACAGATAAATTATATAGGAAAACCTAAATATAGAAATTAAAAAACCATTTTAGTATTCAATAGAGACCTAAAATTAAAACAAGGTATAGTAATGAACCTATATTTAGATTGGAACCCAAAAATTTGAGATTTCTAGTCAGTAATAAACTAAATTGATAAGATCTCATAGTAAGTATCCAAATCTAATACATATAACTAATTTAGCCTATATATCAGTAGTAATATTAAGTAAACGACTCAATAGGGTTTTAGTTAGAAAATCATGATCTTAAGATGAACTGTTAGGATTATAAATACCTAACAAAAACATAAAATGATATATAACTTGAGATCTAGACCTCAAACACAGATTTGAATCATACCAATATTCGAATTAGGGTTTTCTAAAGCTCTTGGAGCTTGAAACGAAAATTGACCCGAAAAGCTTATAAAACCTAAATCACAGAGGATAAACTTTCATAAACAAATCAATACGTATAATTAAAACTTAAATCTGTACTTTTTGTTAAACTAAACACCTGGTAGGATCCATTAAAGACATTTGTGTATATAAACTTACATATATAAGCTAAAATATACCCTAATGGTGTAATAAACTACCTGAAAATTCAACTAAATAATATCTAACTAATATATAATTAATATATATGTATTTACAACTTGTAGGAGACGTTTAAAATTGTTTTGGAGGGCTGTGATCTTCTCAAATATTGTGAGCCGAAAATCCTTCAATAATACACCACAAAAGTCAATACAAATCCTCTCCTAAGCCAATACAAACTAGCCAACTCACCCACACATTAATGACAATCCAACAAGTGAATGAATGAACAAAAAACAGGAGCAAATCGTTTCAATTATGAGGGAGAAACACAGCCGAGCTTTGCATTCGTTTATATATATATACACATTAACGAACTTGGAAAGACAAGCAAACGAACTTCAATCTCTCTCAAACATTCCAGAATACAACTACACCCTGTTAGGAGTTAAATCCACCTGGAAATCATTTTTTTAAACACACACATCAACCCAGTTAAAAAATTTGAACAAAAACTGGGAAAAACGCGTGAAAACGAGCTTGAGCTAAGTTGATTCCATTCCGCGTGTTTTCTTTTAATTCTAAGGATTGATACTGACTCCTAAACATCTTAGGAAGCTAACCGAGTCCATTAGAAGCTTCGGATTTCACCGAGAAGCCACAACGAAGGTGATCTTCCTAAACCCTAACTGAGCTTGATGATCCAAAATAGTAGGTAACATGTTGTTATTATGTTGTTTTTCTTGGATATTCAAGTAGCTTAAGGTCTTAGGAGTCCATAGGATCCAAAAACCCGACGTTTTGACATCGGGATTAACCGGAATCAGCCGCGGCTCATCGGGGAAGAAAGTGAATAGTGATTCCCCATGAGCATGGGGCGGTACACGGGCGTGTTTCACCTGTACCTCTCGGCCAAATATAAAAAAAAATGAAACTAATTAAATTTAATTATAAAATAATTAATAAAAGTAATTTTAGAATTATTATTATTATTTATGCATTTATTTATTTTTCTGGAAATGTAATTGTAATATTAGAGTATAGTAATATAAAACCAGAATTTTTTTATTTAAATTTAAAAATAAAATTATTTTCTGGCCTCATTAAATATATAATGTTTAAATATTTAATCTATTAATATTAATCCAAAAAGAATTTTTAGAAATATAAATTACTTTTATTAAGTAATTTACGTATAATAAGCTTTCTAACTATAATTATTAATATTCTTAATATAATTAAAAGAATTTTAGAATTTTCAAATTATTATTTCTGAAATAATATTAAATGTGAAAATAAGACTAAAATTATTTTAGTAATATTATGAATTAAAGTATAAGACAATTACTATAATTACTAATGAAAAGTAATTATTCTATCTTATCTATTTCGGAAATTATTATTATTATTTTATTATTATAGTATATATAGTATAGTAGTAGTAGTATCATTGTTATTATTATTGAGGTTATTATTAGTTATAGTATTATCATTGATAATAATTATTAATATCCCTATTATTTACGGTAAAGAGGAATATTTTTGAAAATAGTTATAATTAAATTAATAAATCCTTTTATTAGTAAGTATATTTTCATAAAGTGATATTTAACTAATTTATAGAAAATATATATATATATATATATCTATATATAATTTATGAGTTTAGTAAATACTAAGTATATATTTAAATATTTGTAAATGAATAGATAACAATGGAAATTTAGATAATTCAAAATTGTGAGTATAGGAATATCTATACTCTATAAGAAAAATTTATTAAGTAATTAAAAAGAAAACTAATAGTTTTGGACAATAAAAAATGAACTAACTAAATTATTAAACTTTCCAAATACCCAATCAATAGATTCAAGTATCCAACCAAAATCAATAAAATAAAACTGTGATTACAATGGTTTAGAACTTAGGGCTATTTCAAAAGAACTAGTTAAGAATAAAACAGAAACCCAACAAACCATTAGGACACTTAAATATTCATAGGAACTAGGTTGTATAGTCTGGTAATTTTAATAACTCTATGATTTATCTCAATAGGTGACTCGGGAATTGAGGAGGACTTCCTGAAGATTACTACGATTAAATAGTATGGGCAGGTGAGTAACTCAGTCTTATTATATTGGTTGTGCTTGTACTAGTAGTGGATCTTAAATAAAAAGATAATGAAAATTGGTGTACTGTTTGAATTATGAAAGTTGTGTATTGTATTATATTCATTGCCATGTCACTCTAAAATAAGTGATAACACAAATGCATGTATCTTGATAATGTATATAGCATCTGATTGAGTGTCTGTAATGCTTAATCACCTCCAAATTGACTAAAAACTACTGGTACCATAATGGAAAATGATCATGCATTACATGCTATGCATAAAAAGCATTAGAGTAAGTGGTAGCCTACTACGTGTTGGTTTTTCGGATCTCTGGTAATGCTTGAATTATCTAGGCCAGGGAGCTATTAGTTAATTGCAAGATTACCCTTGTTCTGTTAATACCATAGGAACTAAATGGTAAACGAAGGACGCCGCTTATGGTATTACTTGGAAATAACTAACACTTAGTGGAGTTTCTAAAGCTAAAACAGGAAATAAATGATGAAACATGATAAGCTAATTAAATTGAATATTATTTCCTGAAAGCTTAAGTCTCTCCTGCGTAGGTAGACTATAGATTGTGTTCCTTCAACCCCGATGAGAGGGCGTAAATCTTCATCCTGTTTGGATTCCGGGTTATCCAAGCTTGTAATGTTCATTTGTTTGATTGATGCATTTCATATGATTGTAAAATAACTTGTATGTTATATGTAATAAGTTCTAGTTATTCACTGAGCTTGTGTTTTAGCTCACACTCCCACAGTCCTTTTAGGTTCACTTTACGACCCTGGCTCATTACTAGCAGGAGCATGGTCCTAGTAAGAGATTAGAAGCCAGAAGTTTAAAGATTAGTATAAGATTGGAATATCTATATCTGTATTAGTCTTTTGATGCATTTAATGTGCATTAAAATCATTAGCTAAGATTGTAAGGACTTATAAAGCACATGATCTGTAATATTGTATTTCGTAATAGTTGTTTACTAATTTACATCTTATATATGTTTGTTTATCCTACCCAAGCAACTACAAGATCATGTTTATTGAAATCATGTCATTCCTAGAAGGTAAACTAATAATGGCAATCGAGTGGTTCTTGATTATTATTATTAGAATACCCTCGGGGCGTGACACCTAAGGGCGTTCTATCGTGATACATTTATGCGAAATAGGCTTAGCTTAAATTGGACAAGTATCATAAGATCTAGTGTGGGAAAGAAAGACTTCCTTTGTATCATCGCATTCAACGTGTAGGGTATTACTGACCATCAATGGGTAAGGATGCATCTCAGGTACAAATGCATTGTCTCAAGTGCTTTGAGTTACCAAATGCAAAAGAATGTAGTTTTGTCGCAAGTGCTGGAGATTGGCGTCATTCGTACATTGATTACTTGAAGAATAATGTGCTACCAACTAATAGTACGGATGTCAGGTTAGTAAAAAGGAAGGCGTGCAAGTACCTAATGCATGAAGATGAATTGTACAGAGTTTCATTTATGGGAAAGCCTCTCAGATGCATTGCATTTCCTGAAACAGAGCAGATAATAACTAAGGTACATGCTGGAGAATGTGGTGAGCACCAAGGTGTAAGGAAGTTGTATTATCAGCTACTTGACATGGGGGTACTATTAGCTAACCATGGAATCAAACAATTCCAATTTTGTTAAGTGGTGTGTTCCTTACCAAGAACATGGAGATGCGATTCACGCTCCAACAGCCGTACTTCATAGTTTAATAACACTATGGCCTTTTCATACTTAGGCGTTTGATCTAATCAGTCCTATTCACCTACTGCATAGAGGTTGTATTTGGATTCTAGCTAGAACTAAATGTTTTACTAAGTGGGTAGAAGCCATTCCTTTAAAGAAGGCGACAGGACCAACAGTTGCAAGCTTCATTAAGGAGAACATTATATGCAGATTCGGGATTCTAAAGCACATCCTTTCAGATAATGGCACTCCTTTCATCAATTCACATGTTTGACAATTGTTGGAATCACATAATATTGGTCATGTGAAGTCAACCCCTTATTACCCTAAGGGCAACGACCAAGCAGAAGCTATGAACAAGACTCTTTTGAAAGTTCCTAGTTGTATAGTACATGACAACCAAAAGAGTGGCATGATAAGCTATCTCTAACACTTTGGGCTTACAGGACTTCGAAGCGGCGACCAACACAAGCAATACCTTTTTTGCTAATGTATGGTGCTGAAGCAATTGTGCCCATAGAGGTTCTGATCCCTTCAGCACAATTGACGATCAATGCTGAGCTTGAGCCAAGTGCCTTACGCATAATAGACTTGGAGGCCTTACATGAAAGACAAGATATAGCCAAACACAACTTGATCAACTACCAACACAAGCTTGGTATGGCCGACGATTGGTTGGTGAGGAAAAGGTCCTTTCAAGTAGGTGATGTTGTACTTCGTGCAGCCGAGCATGTGCGTCGAAGTATACCTGCACTAAAGTTCATGCCAAAATGGGAAGGTCCCTTCATTATACATGAAGTCCATGATAGCGGGTATTGCAAGCTCCTCAATCCAAAGACTTATGATATTATAGCTCCTATAAATTTTCAATATGTAAAGAAGTTTCATATATAATAGCATGATCAGTGATGATGATGACTTGAATAATATGGGTTTGCTTTCACATGATTGTTTTCTCAATCGGTTTGGTTATGTGATTATATTTGTATGTTGCTACTACTTGGTAAGAGATTTGTCTCCTATGCGCGCTACATTCATTTATGTTACAACATACGGCTTGTAATTGTTAAAATTTACTAAGCGCATGGCATTATACATGCATATGAATTTTTATCTAAGTATGTTATGTCAACCATCGTATGTGATGGGATGCTCAAGTAGTGGGTATTACCCCCTTGGCAATTCTTGTGAAATTAAGAAGTCTTTGCTCGTGAAAGAAATAATAATTTAAACGCGCAAAGTTATAAAATATAATGTGCCACTACATGAATCTTATATTCTTTAAAGCACACGAGTTCATCATATCATGATACGATACTAAGTGAAAAGAACAAAATTAAGAGAAAGCAACATTACGTGAAATATAATGCATGAAACATGAAACAAAACAAAGACAAGGTTCATGAAGTTACATAACTTAACAAAATCCTCAAAAAAAGTATCATGATAAATGCAATAATCTATTTTGCGATAGAAGCAGTATTAAGACCCTCAAGAGAATTCTCCAATTTGAGTTGTGTCGCTTCAAGTTCAGCTTTGAGCTTCTCGTATCATTGGAGTAATGGCCAATGGTGCAACATTCTTTATGCCTTACTAGCAATACTCTCCAAGCTGTCAATTTTAAACCTCAAAGCACGAGCACTATTAAAAGCTTGCACCAACAACTCTAAGTCAGCTGAAGAAAATGAATTCCATGGTCTACTTAACAATATACAAGCCCGACCTAACATCACAACCATGGCATTTGTGACTTCAAAACCAGGATAAATTGATCCCGCCCAAAAATCTCCATCATGCACATGCAACCTCTTTAATGACTCCAAGAAAATAGGGGAGACAATGAATTCATAAAAGGAAACACTATCCTCTGAAGTTATCATGTGTGGGTGCGTGTTCTCCCCTCCAACTTGCTTTGGTATTTCATTACTTGGAAGAGCAAGAGTAGTATCCTGGCACACCAAGGATTCAGAGGCATTATTAAAAGGGATATCATTAATTCCCTCACCACATATCTCTACAGCTAATGCATCTGCATATGCATCAATGTCTTCCTCTTGTATGCTCTTATCCACATGATTGCTCGTATCACTTCCAGAGTCGTCAGAAGCTTGTTCTTCACCAACCATGTCTTCATCATCTTCATCAGTCACTACAGCAGATGTACCATCACCCCTTATATGCAGTACTTTCCCAACACCATAACGATTAGGATAAGGGCAAATGTTTGGTGAAGAAGATTTTGATGAAACAAATATTTTGGAAGTGCTGGTGTTTCTGTCACCAGAAACATTCCTATTCACTTCACTTTAGCTCGCGACGTTAGATTGGCTTGTCCTTAGCTCATCCTAAAAAAAAAAGAGGGTTAATGATATATCAAAAGCATATAAGGAATCAATGATATAGTCAATTAGCGTTAGTACCTCATGAACACGTGAACATTTGATGTGCCTAATGACCTTGATAGGAGATCGTGTTCTTTGATTCTAGACTTGAATGAAAGCCTTTTTATTTGAAAGCTGAAAGTAAAACTCAAATTTGTGTATAGAAGGCTCAGGAAGTGCTGCTTCAATCTCTTAATTAATATAGTTTTTAAACTCTTACAAACAACGTGTCCAATAAAACATCCACCCATTGGAGATGACGCCAATACGATCACTAGATGGGAAGAAGATCTTTCTAAGGTTTGGATAAATACATTTCCAATTTTCTGGATAAAGTTCCTTACAACATTCATTGAAATCTCCAGTAATCTCAATACCGCGAGGAACACTCTGGTCAAATCCAAACTAATGAGCAACCTGATGGGATAGATAGGCCATAACACTACACTCCAGAAATTCTTCAGAAGAGTCACACTAGTCATGAAGTGAAGAGAGACTTCCAGGTGTGCACCAAATGATAAAACCCATCTCAGCAGTAAACAAATTGTCTCACCTCTCTATCAAGTTAACTAAGTCTTCAGAACCTCGAGGATAAAATTCTGGGTACCATTCGTAACCAGTCAATTCCTTAGTATAAGGGCGGAAATTATATTCTTGAACGTTATCTATCACATCAATCAGCAATCCAAAAGGCTTTCTATTCACCCTTGCCCAAGCTCGTCGTTCAACTACATCAAGTTTTTCAAGTGGTGGATCATAGTATTTCTTGTAATGCTCAGCAAAAAATAATTGCAAGAATGTCATACCTACATAACATACCACCATGTACCGTCCCATGGATCATATCGAGGACTCATGGTAAAGATCTAATCGTCAATACAAAGACCCCAAATAGAAGAGGCTCAATGCGAAACGCTCTCCACATGAGATACGAATCGCTAAGTGGAAGAAACGAGGACTAATACTACCTTCAGGACCACCAGGGAATACAAACAAGGAAAGCCACAATGAGAGACAGGCTATTAGCTCCTCCTTAGGATAATAACAAAAAAAAAAAAAAAAACACATATGAGTTAAGCCATGATTGGAAAAAGAATAGTATATGCTAATAAAATGATACGAGCATACTTACTTGCTATTGTAGCTAGGCCCGTGGGTAAGCTCACCTCCCTTTTCTTGCCCAAAGAAGTATTTAAGCCATGAGGAGAATGTGAGCTGCCTACGACTATCTATAGCTACTCCCATATGAGTCTCCAACAAGTCTATCAAGCTACTCTCCTCCTCAGAAATCTCAGCAGTAGTGATATCCGTTAGTCTTACATCGTGCAAGCCTAGTAACATACATACAATGATAAAACTGTGTGTTCGAGTACTCTATCAACAAAGGATAGCTCACCACATATCTATATCAGTGGTGTGAGCAAAGCTTCACGTTAAGCTAATCCATATTGAATCATACACCCAGGCTTGTTGTAAGATGCTTTCATATCTCTTAATAAGATGTCCTACCCAAGGACCCTATACTTGTACAAAACTATTTAGGACAATGAAATTGGCATTCTGAGAGAGGTAGCTCTTTCCTTTCATTTCTAAATCGCAATATGGAAGATGCATCTATGAGCGCCCTATTTCCACCACAAGACTCTTGACTTATGAAGCGCAACTCACCATCCATAGGTTGACATGGAAATAAGTCTCATTTTCCTATGTCTACCCAACAGAAGTCTTTTGAAATTGTTGCATCAACCCATTCATCTTATGGTGACGGAACTTGTGACACACAACCATCCGATTGTGTTAATATTTCACTTCTCCTCACACTATTCAGCTTGCTCTTCTTCATCTTCTACTCACCTTCATTTCTAAAGAGAGCAACGCAAGTGATGTAAAGAGTGTTGGTGTGCCACCACTTCAAAAGCAAAGGGGAGAAAATGTGATGGGAGTAATATCAAAGATATCACCTGCATAGTAAGAAGATAAGATAGGTTAGTTTCACAAACAAGGGAGGTTTCACTCATGTAACATTTTATTATCATGAAGACATATATATTAAAAAATACACACATTCTTTGACAAGTATTAAGCTCACTTATGATGACTCTACAAGACAAGGCATTAAATGAGCATAAGATTCAATACATTTATGTGGTTAAGGTCCATCAAACTATGCGTGTGCTAAGATAGTTGAGAATTTTGTTAACTTGCAGAAGCTGAGAGAAGCTTTTGATATTATTCAGACCATGAGGAATTTCAAGTTTATTCTTGCATTTTCAGCATTTACTACATTTTGATGCTGCTCTCTCCTTATTAACATGAGATGAAAAGCAATTCTCATCAAGCAGATATTATTCTCTACAATGTTCGCATAGACTCTTTTGGTAAAGTTGGCAAAGTAGATATGGCATGGAAATTCTTTCATGAGATGAAACTACATGGCATAGTACCTGATGATGTGACATAGACCTCCCAATAACTCTTGTCTTTCTATTTCTTTGCTATCTTTGAAAGGTTTAGATATATATATTGTAGAAGGTGTGTGAACTCATTTTCACATTACTTATCCACTCCACCTCTTTACATTATGAGAAGAAGTTTTACACTATGTCTTACCTTCCAGTTAAAGTAAAATAGTCTTCCATAATTTCTTTAACAAAACTTCTCAAGTAACTAAGAGCACAGATTCCTTTTTCCTAATTTTCATTATATTCTAACATCGTATCCATGTATGTAAATCCCATAATCCACTGAAGATATGGTATAACTTCTTAAGCCACAAAAGATTTCCCAATCTAAGCCAACCAATTCTCTTTATCAAGTTCACCAAAGGTTCTGTCAATACATGGGTCACTCCTTTTTAAAGTCTAGTATTGAGCTTTGCTGGGTTCTTTGGTAACATGGCGATGGTGGTGATGTGGGGTCTTGCACAGTTTGGATCTAATTTTAAGTTTTGTTTTTGGTTTGGGTTTTAGATGGATGGATGTTTAGAGGATTAGTTAGTTATCGGTCTGTACTTATAAAGCTCACTTGCTAGCTCTAAGATGCAATCCTCAGTCATGCTAGAGTAACATAGGTTGGTTATTTTCTTATATACCAGGGAATTTCTTTGCTCATGGTTTCAATTCCTTCGGATTCACCCATTCATACATTGCCATTTATGTTTTGAGATTTTCTTTTACGTTACTCCTTAAACACTTAATCGTAAATCGCAGAAATCGAGTAATCAATCGAAATTCCAAATCATGCAATTCAAACCAAGAAATTTTGGTAAAATTAAATTGTGGAATAGAGATCATAATTCAAATCATGATGTTGAGCAAACGAAATCAAACATAATAATGCAATGGTGGATTGACATGCATGTACTCCATTTTCGATTATGGTTTCCTAAGAGTATATTGCATAAAATGTTCCTTATTAGATGCATGCTTGATCACATTATTGGTTAAGAAAATGAAACTTTTCTCCATAATTAAGTACATGTTAAATTTCATTAGACCATATCAAGGTCATACATTCGGCTGAGTCTTTTACATTATACCTACAAAACATGAAAACTATGCTACTTGACTGATTTAGACCTATCAGAATTACAATTTCTTGCTGAGTCGAGAAAAGAAAACATAAGACAAGTAACTAAACAAAAAACACTCTAAGATTCTTTAAAGATATCACTAAGGCAATTTGGCATTCCTCATTGCTTATTACAAAATTTTTCGGTTGGACTGTTGCGGGTCATGCTTGTCACCACTACTTCTTTCACTCTTGGGAGTCTCCTAAGGTAACGGTCGGAGGTCAATCTCTACTAGACGAACTAACATCATCCCTCCTAACAAACAAACTCAAATATTCTCTCACTGTCATTCTCTTTTTCTTAGTTGGCTAAGTTCACTCATCCTGTTCGGGTTCCTCCTCCTCCTCTTCTTCTTCTTCTTCTTCTTCTTCTTCTTCTCTTCTTCTTCTACCTCTTCAATCCTATCCTGCATCTCTTTATCCTTCTCTCCAGTTTCTTCTAAATTCCACTCATCATTCTCCTGGACTTCCCTCATCATAACATCCTCCGAATGTTGATTCCTTATAGGATCAACAGGTGCTTCATTTGTCAATCTCGGGTCTTCTCCCAATACTTATATGTCCCTCCAAAAACTAGGATCATATTCAAGTTCTATCTTGTGGCTATCCGGAATTTCCAAATCTTGATCAAAATCCGGATTAGGCGGGTTTAGTTCATTACTTGGTTCTTCCTCAATTTCAGCTGGTTGAAGAGTTCTATTTCCTTCTGCTTCTACCTAATTTGGGTCTTCCTCATGGCCTTCTTCCTCCTCACTTTCCACCTCATCCTGGTTTTTTGCTACCGAGATAACTCCAAACTATATGCCTACTTCGCTAGGAAGCGGTGCTTGGATTTATGAGGGTGTCTGAAAAATGTCTAGATATATACCTCTCCAATAGAAATGGTTGTTTGCATTAGCCTCAAGCCATTGTCTATGAGTCATCAGATCATCATGGGCATATGCATATAAGGGTCCGATGTTCCTCCACAGTCTAAAGTCAAGGTAAGGTGGGTTATCTTCCCTTTTCAAAATAAATGTGGCCTTCCTCAACATTGGCTCATTGCCATAATCAACCATGATCCTTTCCACAGCATAAATTATTTCTAACATAGACCATCTTCTTCTCCTAATTGGGTCGTATCTAATCTGATCAACCACTCTTTCCCACCGGGTGTATCTAAGACCTCTTTTTCAGATCACATATACCTCTTTGAGAGTTCTAGGCCTCTTGACCAAAGCAAAATCCTCACAAAGAGTCATCAGCCTTAATCTATAGTTAACAAATGTCTCGCCAATCCCCTTTAGAAATGTTCTAGCCCTTTCCCGAGTTTCACCTAGGGATACTTATACCAAGAAGAGATTTTCTAATTAGATTCGACTTTAACTTCATGCTTATCCTAAGATTCACTTATTCTTATATTTTAGATTGATAAATTCTATTGCCATACTTTACATTTTTGCTGCTTTAATACCAACTTAAACTGTCACGCCCCAAAGGGTTCCCTAAACGTAACAGTCTACTGCATGTTAAACGAAACTTATGAATCACTACTACAGTCATTTAAAAGTCTAGTGTTAGTATGCAAGTCGTTCCCTTACGACAATAGAATACATAAACAATTGGAGATAGATAGTTCAATTTTGATGAGATAAGTATAAAAACATAAACCACAGATATCTCAGAATCAGATACAAGGCATTAAGGGGCATTCTCTTGCTACAAAAGAGTCTAGATAGTATCTTTTAGGTAAAACTCGATCGTTTAAGGTTTACTACTAAAGACTATACAAACTAATCATAACTTCTAAGGAGATAACTCCTAGTTTCACATTACCTAACTTGGTCAGGTCCGGGGACGCAGCCATATGTACGGGAACTGCATTAGAAAGAAACTGTAGGGGTATAAGCTATGCTAGCTTAGTGAGTTTCACTTCCAAAATTAAATACTCAACAAGTAATATATATCAGACAAGTTATATTAATAATCATATGAAATGCATAAGCACGTGAGCATACAATACATAAGACTTTCCAAGAATCTTATGTTAAATGGATTTACACCCTCCATTTGGGTTAGGTGTTTCAGGCCTATACGACCATAGATTTCAATTTTCTCATTTTTATTGTGGTTGATACAGGTGCCAACCCACACACAATTTGTAGTTGATACAAGTGCCTACACTACTACCATTTCAATTTCTGACCATTACACCAACATTCGAGTTTACAGGCCCCTCGTTATAGTTAATAACCTATACAATGTGACTCACATATGGTATGCATGCTCAATTTAATTATAAGATCATGGCATATTAATTAACAATTTATAGGTGATCATAGATATTGCAGACACTTCAATTCTATACTAATTCATACAAATATTTACAACAAACTCATTTCGATATTCTTTATCGATTCACCCAAGTAGAACCCACATACACACACAATAAAATTTTATCTTGCCCTCATTCTAATGACACTAACATTACAAGCACAATCATAAGTATGTAAATTAAATATAGTAAACTCACTCGGCCATGGTCTCCGGTCTCTAATGATAGTGATCCGGATACAAGAAATTTTCCCAATTCCAAAATCACCTAAACAAAAGAAATACCCCCATGAGTATTTCATACCATAACTAATTCCAAACTTTTCAAATCAAATTCTTTAAATTCGTAATTTCTGTGGAGATTGGAAATCCCAACTTAAAATGGCCATAACTTGGTCATTTTAACTTGGAATTTGGTAAATAAGCTATCGATTTCTATCTATTTAGAAAGATCTATTTATTTATGATGTTATTACTAAAGTTTGAAATGTTTAGGTCTTGGAATGTTCGGATCGGATATGATCAGTAACTAAAATTTGAAGTTTCGAAATTGTTTTGTGAAATTCGCATTATTTCTACCAGGTATATTTTATATACATGCATTATCTACATGTTATTATCATGCATGATATGATATGAGCTATTTATATGTATTTTCTTAATGATTTTTGGTTGAAAAAAATTCTTGAAAAAACTTTTACCTTGAAATAATGTTATGAACACTTGTTTGAGAAAACTAGCTTTATTTCTTTAAAAATCATACATATTGCTACTATGATAAATCCTTGGTGACTTATATATCCAATATCTTCATTATCTTAATAAATTTTTTCATTTAAAGGTTGGAAAATAGTTGTTTAAGTATGGGTTTTGCCTTGTGACGAATTTTGCACTATTTTTGAAAATGAGATTATTGTTTGATCTTAGTTGGAAAACCTTTCCTTTGTTTTAAGTTGCTACTCTAATAAAACTCATTTACTCTCATAAAAATCAAGTTTTTATTACTTCTATTCCCTAAGGCCTCTATTTTTACATTAAAATACTGATTTTGACATTTGGAAATAGGTGTTTAAATAGGGATCATTTTTAGATCCGAATTTTGGAAAATTATTTTTGAGATTGTTTTTTGTGAAAAACTCATTTAATCTTTCTAAAACTAAGTCCTAATCAAACCCACTCCCTATGGCTTCCATTTCTTTAATAAAACTCTTATTTTGGAGTTGAATCATATATCTAACTTAACTTTTGTAATCATTTTCTTATTTTGAAAATTTCTCTTAGTAAAACTATGATCAACTTATAAAAATCACTACTTTATGATATCTATTACCTAAGCCCTTCATTTTACATGTAAAACTTTCATTTTGAAGTTGGAAAATATTTTTTCTAAATAATTCTTTATCAAGATCCGAATTTTAAAAATCACGTTTTGATAGAAACAAAATGGATCTTGAGTTTTGATCAACACCTTCATTAAGACTTTCATGTAGCAAGACTTTCATGCATGTAAAACAAATAACTATGTTATTTTAACTACTCTAAATAAATAGATCTACTATACTATTCATGTTATGAATGTAAATGTATCATGAAAAATATGTAGATGAGAATAATAATGAAAATATATGCACAAAATTTCTATAAGAACAATATATAGCAATAATATACCAAAATACTAGTATATCAACCTTAATAGCAAGATCTATACATTGTGATGATAAAAATATCATGTTTTAGTGTTTCCACATCCCTAGCATAAAGCTCATGAGGATTTTTGGTAGAACCACATATATATAACCTTGTCATTACATGTTTCTATAGTAGTAGGGTCAATATCTATTACCTATTTAGTATTTTGGAGAAGGAAACTTGGAGAAAAAAAAATTGTATGTGTGTGTGTGTGGGCCTATGGAGCTTACGGCAAGGAGCAGTAGATAGCGAGAGAGAAAAAAAAAACTTCAACAAGTGGTTTTGTGAGAAATGAGAGAGAGTGAAAAGTGAAAGGTGAAAAAAAAGATTATACAGGAAATAGAATTTAGGGTTTGTGTGAATAATAAATTAAAAAAAAATCAACAAATGAGAGAGATGGAGCAAGGGAGGGGCGCCGGCTCTTGTAAGGGGGAGAGAGTGTGTGTGTTGAATTTGATTTGTGTAATAAAATTTAAACTTAATAAGTAGTTTGAGTACAAAATATATTGGAAAGGTAAATTTGTAAGGAAATGATGTAAAATTGTAAGAATAGGTTGTAAGGATGTAAGAATAGGGTATGGGTCGTTGTACTTGATGAATAGTGTAAAAGAAAGCAAAAAGTTTATTAGACACTTAAATTACCGATAGTAAAAAAATACGATATAAAGGTTATAACTGTAACTTTTATAGCTCGAAAAATTATATAACTAATATATTTAGAAATATTATGAAATTACGATTCTAATGGTACTAATATCATATATTTAATATCCCAAGCCCTGAGACACGCTTTTCAAGATTTGTATTTGATCGGGCTCGAAATAGATCGAAAATCCACTCATCTGATATTGTTAGGCATCCTAATATTAATACGAGCCAACATACATTTCTTAATCATATATCGACTTCTTGGTTTGAGAACATGGGATTACCGGATCTAAACTATTAGGGTTTCCTAAAGTTTTGTTGACTTAGGGTTTCTTGTTGGCTTTTTAATTTAGGGTTTTATTTGGAGCCAACACGTTTCTATTCTTCCAGGGTTTCATTCTTGACATTGCCGGACATAGGATTTCTAGGTCCGATTAGTCCAGAGATATTCTTTCAGGATTTCGATTTCCGGTTTTAAACTTTTTGAAATCGAACTCAGGTTTGTTGAGAAAATGAGGGTTTACAGGCAAAATGTAGACGTATAGATTTCATTAAAAAGCTTTAAGCCTGATTTATTATTTGGATTTAGCTCTGTAGGTTAGAGTGATAGGGTTTAGAGAATTAGACCCAATTGTATTGGATGATCATGGGAGAATTGGCATGGAAGGCTTGGAGTAAGGCCCATTGGAATTGGCCTGCCTAATTCTAACCTTTTTCAAATTGACTCACATATATTGCAAATGAAGGCCTTAATGGGCCTAGGTCCACAAGAGAGCCCATATCCATATCCACAATGAGAGGGACTTATCTTAGCCGTTGGTCGTCTGTCTCATCTGACGGACAACATCGATAGCTAGATTATCTATAAATACTCTTAGTCCTTACCTAATTTGGAGAAGTGAAATCTTGAACAAACGTTGTCATGCTGCCGAATTTCCATTTTTGTGAATCAATTACTTGACTCACTCAAAAATGCACACGATATTCATGATACTTAGTGAGGTTGATGCTTTTTAGCTCCCTCACCTGTCACGCATGTATTAGAGCTTATTGAGTCTGCCTACTCTTTCTCTCTATATGATTCTCTCTTGATCACCCTTGTACTTGTTGTTTCCCTAGGTCACGTGTAGCGTGACTGTCACGCGGTACGCACGTGATCGTTGCATCCGAAATCATACCCACACAAATAGTATCAACCTTATAATTCTCGAAAAAGGGTAATGCATATTTTATCCAAGACTCAATTTGATCTTCCAAAATCGCATTCCAATACCACAACAGGTTTCTCTTGACTTTCGAGTTCTCTCAAATGAGAAAAGCTCTCGAATTATAAAGATAGGTTGCTGATAACGTCTATCAAATTGTCCTAATGATCAGCAACCGATATACATCCTTCCTCTTGATTAATCCTTCCATTGACTCCTTACAAATCCAAGAAAAGTTAATAGCAAATATGTCGGTTCAATAATTTGTACTTCAACCCTACCATACTAAATTTTTTAAGTTACTAAATCTACGGACTTAACTTCCTAGATTCCATCATTTAACCCATTACTGGACTTAAAACATACAAACCATTATTCATCTAGAGGAAAGAGTAAAGAAAAAGTTCAATTACAACACATGAGGAAAATGAATCGACGGGAGAAAAACCACTTAAACATTAAAACTAAAAGAAAAATCATACAAGCATGTGAGCAAAATGGATCTGACATATCATTTCCAGATCGACTATGTGGGTATGATGATGACGAACAGTAACCTTTTGCATATTTTTTCAAAACCCTTGCTAGTAATACTCGGATGACTTGGGACCGGAGCAGCCCCACCAGATCTTCATACAACAACAACTCGAGCCTAATGCAATGACAACTCAAGCCTAATACGGTGATGATTCCAGTTTGGTGCAATAACAACATGAGCATGGATGGTCCCAACTCAAACCGATGAGTGAGAGAGATAAGACAAGGGTGGTAAGATGATAGTACCGGGTTGGAAGGGGGCCATTAATGCTGATGGTGGTTGGGTTGCCAATGATGACATGAATGTCTTGATATTTGTTTTATTATCAATATGATTAAATTTTTGTTACATTTTGTTTATTTTTGTTTTGCTCCAACTTTTAAAGTTCTTTTATTATTGATCTAATAACAATGGACATTATCACAAACCAGTTCGACAAGGGAATCGAAACAGTTAAGATGGGTTAGAACTAGTAAAGAACCCATTCATCTCAGCTAGCCTATCTGATCCTACCTTTAAAATCGAAGGACCGTTGGGTCATAACCTGCCAAGTCTTATGACTTCAAGAACTTAATGATATTGGTTCTAGCAAAGATTTAAAAGAAAAAATACTAATAAAAAGCAAAGTCTAATTATAAACTCAATTCTAATGGCTTTTTTTGGCCTATTTAATTACTGAATGAATGATTTTCCATATGAAGAAGATAAGCATCAATTACATGCTCAGCTCTTAATTACATAATTTTAGGCGCGTGACAATTTTAAATTTATATATTAATCTATGTCTACACGTTATGAAGTTCTACATTAGTGGTTCCATTGGAAAAGCAAAGACCAATCATAAATAATCTTCTTACTAATTAGTTCCAAAAGAATGTAACGTACCACAAATTTTACGCGAGTCTGATCTGTCCTTCTTTATGTACTTCTTAATCACATGATATCCAACACGTAAATAAATCATCAAATAGGGGTCCATATTTAATATTGGAAAAGATATTATAAAGACAGTCTAAGTTTTCATATATATATATATATATATTTAAAAAAAAGGAAAAGAATTTTATATTAAGGAGTATTTTACTGTTCAAATAGTATAGCTACTTACACATATATAATATGTATATATAATAATAATCATATGTACGTAGATATAATTATATATGTACAATTATTATAAAAAAAATTAAAATTTATGCAATTTCTAAAGTTTTCCAAAAGTTCCAAAAGGGGCCTGTAAATTATGAGGGATCTTACGGTATCAGTTGTCACAACAAGGACTGGACATTACATATAGACATCAATTTTTCAGCACATTAAATGCCATTGCCCTATCATTTTGAAAGTTTGTGACAGAAGGAAACCGGCCACAGACATTTTAGAGGATAGAAATTTGCTATCCACAGGTCTTGTCTTTATTCTATCTTGGCAAATACATAATTATCATATATATATATATATATAATATGATAATAACTATTTTTTCTATTTTAAAAATATTTTTATTTTTTAAATTTATTAACACGTATCAAATTTCTATTAATCAGGACAAAATAGATATAACATCCATGCAATAGCAAATATTATTTTTAAATATTAATTATGAAAAATTTTATATAAAATAGGAAAGTTATATATATAAACACACTCTCATCGATTACCTAATAGCTTAAATTTATATATTTTATCATTCAAATATATAATATGTTCATTATCGCATTTATTTTAAAATTATTTACTGAACAAATACCATCCACGCCTCCACGGAATCATGGAAGTCATTTAACCTATATAGCATCCTCATTTCCTAAAAACACGTGCATCTAAACGCAACTATGACAAACCACCACTTCCTTATCATATGTCTTCCGATTCAAAGTCATCTAAACCCTACCCTCCAACTAGCCAAGCGCCTCATACGTGGTGGTGCTCGTGTTACCTTCACGACCACCATCCACGGCCTTAAAACCATCAAGGAACCTATCAAAACGCCCGGTTTAACGTACGCCTCCTTCTCGGATGGCTACGATGACGGATGGCCACAATCCGACGGGCAACAGCTAGATTGGATGAAGAACTTAGAACGCACAGGATCACAATCATTAAAGGAACTTCTCGTACGCTTGTCAAACAACGATCATACTCTAATTACATATCTCATATATACAATCATCGCTTCCTTGGGCAGCTGATGTAGCAAATGAGCTAGGCATAGGTTCTGCTTTCCTTTTCATACAATCAGCGACTTGTTTTGCCATATACGATCGATGTTTCAATACTAGATACGGTTCCTGGGACCATGTCAACGACAAACCCCCTAATTCCATTCAAATTTCGGGATTGCCGCTTTTGACTTGTGATGACATGCCTACTTTTCTCAAACCAGGCGATCCTTATTATGCATCTATTGTCCCATTGTTCCGAAAGCATATTGAGACACTTGAACGACACCCTAATTCTTGTGTCCTGTTAAACACTTTTCACACCTTGGAAGAAGATTCCATCAAGGCCATTGGTAGTAGTATGAAGGTTTTCTCGATTGGCCCGTTGATTCCTTCTGCTTTCTAGATGAAAATGATCCGTCTGATAAGGTTTTTGGTTGTGACTTGTTTGATAGAAGTAAGGATAAAGACTGTCTCCAATGGCTGAACTCGAAGCCAAACTCTTCGGTTTTTACGTTTCCTTCGGAAGCCTTGCTGTGCTAAAGAAAGAACAAACCGAAGAGCTTTTCGCTGGGCTCGTGGCATGCTCTAGGCCATTCCTGATGGTCCTTAGGCCTCCGGATGATGAAGCAAGACAAGTTTTAGATTCCATAATCAGGAGACACGACATAAGTGAGAACCAAGCATTGATAATCCCATGGTGCTGCCAGGTTGAAGTATTAAGTCATCCATCTGTGGGTTGTTTCGTATCCCACCTGGGATGGAACTCGACCCTCGAGAGCTTGGTGGCTGGTGTGCCGGTGGTGGCGTGCCCTCTATTCGTGGACCAGGTGACCAACGCGAAGATGGTGGAGGAAGTGTGGAAGAAAGGAGTTAGAGCGAAAGCGAATGAAGAAGGCATTGTTGGAGGAGAAGAAATCAAGAGGTGTGCGGAGACGGTGCTTGGAGATGGAGAAAGAGGAGAGGAGATTCGAGGAAATGCGTTGAAATGGAGAGATTTGGCCATGGATGCGGTGAAGAAAGGTGGATCTTCTAATAGTAGTCTTAAACAGTTTATGGAATGGTTAAAATAGCCATTGTAATGGATTGATTTTGCCATAGTATAGAAGTTAATGGGGGGAACAAATCCAAGTTGGTAATAATAATGTAAGTTCTTTACGAAATGAAATTAACAACATTGCAAAAATTTCATTGGATGTTGCACAATACGTGTATAAGTTATTTATTTATTAGACATTATACAACACGTGTATATATATTTCTTTACTAATACTTGCATAAATTTATTCAAAGATAAGAGAGGACAGTAAAGATTTTAAGTATAATGACGCAATTAGTTTACTTAGTTATGTATTTTAGCATTTTTTTTTTAAATTTTATGATCCCACCATTAATTTTAACTTAACAGATCTTGTTGCTATCGAACTACTCACACCATACCCCATCATGATCGAATTACTAAAATAGTTAATATTTCAATTATTATATTTATTTAAATAATTAAATGATTGACTAGATGGTCCTGCCAACTACGTTAGATTATGGGTAATAAGATTTTATGAATTCTTGTATTATTTTTACTCTAATCCCTTTTTAATGTTTAATTAGTTATAAGAAATGCTAAAATTATCAGAGGCATTTCTTACTAATATATATAGAAGGGTTTTAAGTTTCTTTTCTTTCTTTTTACGAATCTTATTCAGATATTATATATATCTAGATTTCATTATTCCGCGATGCCAAGTTCTTTCGTCGAATCTTCTACATTCTTGTCACTTTCATTAATCTTTTTATAGTATTCGTCACATTTTCAGGTTAAATTGTTGAAAATCTGGCAAAATTTAGTATACGGGTAGCTCTTTTATTCTCCTCTTTCTATTTCTTTTCTTTATGAAACACCCTAAACATCCATCTAGATTAGAAATTGAGTTTAAATAGATTTAATTGAATCAAATGAATCATAGGATAATTGACAAGTTGACAAAATAAGGTTAGAAATAGTAAAGTTGGATTTGAAGTTTTGAATTCCTAAAATCCCTAAATATGTCATTAAAATGTTTAAAGGATTCTTAAACCTTCAATCTATAGCCAAAATATCAATTTCTAAATCTCTGTAAAATTTGAGTTAATTTGCATGTCTAAAATTAACAGTTCTTGAACCTAAACTCAAACTAAATACCTTTTTATTCAAAATAAATTCCTAAATTAAGTTTTTATTTTAAGTTCTTAATTCGTAACATATTGGTTTAGAAATCATCTTTTAAATATTTCTACAACTAAAGATATTGATCTGATAGTTCTAAATCTATATCTATATTCCAAAATATTAAATTTAACCTTATCTCTTATTCTTTTTTTTTTTTTTTCCTATTCCTACTCTGCCTTCCCTTTCTTCTTTCCATTCTCTCCACCATCTCTATCTCTCTTTCCCTTATATTTCTTTTCACTTTTCTTCTTCTTTTCTTCAAATTCTTCAAGAAATCTCAAGTCCCAAATCATCTAGGAGCTAAATCATAGCTAGGAAAGAGGATAGAAAGAGAAATCAAAGCTAGAAGAGTAGAGAAATCAAGTAAGTATGTTCTTGACAAGATAAGTTGTTATCTCTTTGTTTTCTTTGTTGTTTACTTATGTACTTGATAAATAGGTGTTGGAAATGAGTTGGAAGTGCTGTTTATATTTGTATTTGTTAGTTTAATATTTGATGGAAGTTAGAAATGGTGAAGAAGAGGATAAATAGTGAGTGGGAGTTTGTTGAAGTGAATTGGGATAGGTTGATGTTGTTTGAGGTTGTTGGATGAACTTTGAAGTATTAGAAGTTGTTTAAGTGTTTATTTGATGTTAGAATTGATGTAGTAGGTGTATAAGTTGATGAAAATGTGTAAAAATGAAAATTTTAAACGAAGGAAATTCGTAACAAGTGTTAGAAGAGCAATCACGGGCATGATAAAAGAGAGTGAAACACTTTGATCATGCATTTTTCAAACATCACGGGCGTGATAAGAGGCATGATACACTCTGATCATGTGTTTTCTCTCAAATCACCGGCATGATAGGTCCCCTGCAATTTGACATGTGTTTGTAATTTGACCATAACTTTTTCATACGATATCGGATTAAGGTTATTCAAATTGTGTTGGAAAGCTTAAAAAAAATATACAACTTTAATGTTTTAAGTTTTTGTAAATTTAAAAATTATCGAGGTCGAAATGTTACTTATTTTCAGTTGATACATTTTCCAAACAAAGTTTAAAAATTATTTTTGTTTGTTAAATGTGTGTTTGCTTGGGAAATCAGTCTTTTTGAGATAAAATGAAGTAGATAGATGATACTTAATGTGTTATATTAATTAATTGATATAATTAGGCATGAATTATGTGGATTTATAGATTTAATAGATAATTTGATTCCACATAGATTTGGATATAAAATGAACTTAGTAAATAATCTAAGTTCAACTTGGTTTAATGAACTTAAATGAATTAAAATAAATTAGATTGATTAAGTATAATCATTTTTGCTAAGATTAAGTCAACATAGACTTAAGTTAATAAGAATCTTAGTTATAAAATGAATTAGTTAATAATCTTAGTCTAACTTGACTAAATGGACTTGAACAAGTTAAAATAGATTAGATTGATTAAGTTGGATTAAATTAGCTTAGTAATTGGAAAAAATGATTTATTTTAATAAATTTTGCTAGGATTTAGTTAAAAAGGAGTTAATGGTTAATAATTTGTTTAAGTTAATGAGATAGGATAACCTTAGATTAACATGGTGAATATGTTGTTTCAAAGGTGTATTTGCTTAAGAAATAGATGTTTTGTGTATGAATGCCTTGATTATGCTTTTGTTGATAAAAGACCATAAACAAAGTGAAAAGAAATACTTTGATAGACAAAGGAGAACTGTCTATATTTTGACGGAGCGATATTCGTAACCATAGTGGGGTTCCAAATTAGCGTATGATCAAATAGGATTATAATAAAAGTTTGAGATGAGTGAATAATTGATATAAGTTATTATATGGGTTTGTTATATAAGTGGATTATTGGTTTAAGTTCTTATATGAATTTAATTCTTGAACAGATATGGATATTTGGTATATCCTTTCAGATGGCTTATTGTCTTAACTACTAAGACTCTGTTTGGATTTCATATGAGAGGTACGCAGTGACTTGCTTGAATGTTTGCTAGGGTAGGCATACTTTGAATTGACTTAAATTCAAGACGGCTTAAGTTTTGCGTGGATTGATTATGTTTTTTGCCTTTGAATTTGATCCGAGGGGTAGCAAACTTGTTATGATACAATAACGTGTTAGAATAGGCGCTTAAGCGACTTGTCATGATGCAATGACTTATATGTAGTGGCTCAAAGGGTAATCAATTGGGAATGTGGTAATAGTGTAATATTTACTTATTCTTAAGAGGAAATAATATGATTTAATTCAATATTTATGGGAGCATGTGAATTAATTTATATTATGGATTAAGTTAAGTAAAGTTGAGTAACGGCTATTAACCCTAAATGAGATTACTAATCTTTTTTGTTATATTTTGGAGATATAGGTATCCAGGCTACCTATATCAACCCCCTGAGCGTCGAGAGTGTTACTCAGGATTCTCATATTCCATTAGCTTGTCTCGGAGTATGAGTGCTCCAATGTTAATTTGTTTACTTGTAATTGAAGATAATTAACTTACTATATGTGCATTACATTTTAGCTAGGCTTGTGTGCCATTCCGTGTGTGCCCGTATTACTGTGTACTGAGCTTGGCTCATCGCTGTTATTACTGTTCTTTTTCCAAGTCTTGATTTGATGATGATGAGTATGATGGAGATATATTGTTGATGTTTGTTGAGTTGTTGATGGTGATGATATGATGATGAGGATGTTTGTCTCGAGTTAAAGGCATTATTGATTATTATGGGAGATCTAGTGAAGTGGGATAGGTCCGATGGAATTATTTGTATTTGTTTTGTATTTGGGACTGGATTTAATCTTTAGAATTTGTATTTTCTTAAAGGGCTTGTTAGTGCCCATATTATTGTAAATAATTATCTACCCCTAAGAGTAGTTGTAAAATGTTTTATTAAAGTTTATTTCTTAGAAAGTTGGCCTGCTCTATAGGAAGTAGGTTTTATAAATTGTTTTTAGAAAATTAATTTTCCATTGCTAAATCCAATTAATTGAAAATCTGACTAAGCGATTTCATATCTAAAATGGAGTAGCAATGTTCAACATAAACAAAATCTTTTAAAGGAAGCCTGAGCATATAATATTTTAGAGTATTATACATGGTGGTAGCACCTTAATTGATTTAAATTTCATAAATAGTTGGGGCGTTACACTTCTAATCTCATTTTCTCTCTCCTTTTTTTTAGAGGATAAGGAAGGAAAAAAAAAAGGAAAAGAATATTTCGCATGACAGGACCATATAAATTCAACAGGGGGAAATTTTACGATCCATAGCAATTATATAAAATCGATTTTGTCATTAATAAACAATTTAGATCTTTTTAACCATAATCAAACCCTTCGAATTTTTTTTACACTAATTTCTTTTATAATCAATTTAATTTTTATAATACTGATGGTATAACCCATGACATCACCATACAGATTCAACAGAATTCCAGAAATATCATATATAGAAATTTAACAGTCTTACACATGTGAGAAGCTTTTCACCATTTATCTAACTTAGCAAATGGTCCATTGGTTAGACCATCTTTATTAGAGTTGCTTGCACATAACCAATAAAGTAAAGTTCTTGATACAAGAACAATGTCAAAGTTGTTTAATTAAGAAACTCAAAAAGTGAGTTCTTAAGTGAAAAATTGTTAAAATATTATTAAAAAATACTAGGCTACTCTCTTAAAGTAATTTATTGATAAAGTGTAGAGTTATTTAATAGTAAGAGTTGCTTAAGTTGCTAATGTGGCACTTTTAGCAATTATTTAAGTAACTTACCATTAAAGATGCTCTAGCTTTGATACATTTATGGTATGTGAGATGTTTGATATTAAATTTTTTTTTATTTTAAATTTTGGGTAGTTAATTATATATTTGGTAAAGTCTCTATATTATTAATGGCAAAACACTACTTTGGTGTATCTATGCTTTTATATTTTTATTTTATTTATGTATAAATTAGTTATAATAGTTTTGTATTTTATATTTTATTTTCATAACTATAATAGCTACTAAACTATAAAAAAAAAAGTATGATTATCTATAGATTAAACTTTGTGTTTTTATCATTTTCAATTTAAATGCATGTTTTTTTTTACCCTATATTTAGGTAAAAAATGGATATATATATATATAATTATATTCAGGTAAATGTAAAAAAAAAAAAAGATATAAAAAGCACATGGAAATAAACCTCGTGTCTAATGTCAACTAATGTTTTGTCAACAAAGGAAAATGAAAAACGGATGTACAAAACAAATTAATACACATGTATGTATTCTTAGGGCAAAAAAAAAAAAAGAAAAGGGAGGAAAGAAAAAGGAAATAAAGGAAAAGATAAGATAATTTTCGACAAGCAAAGATAGCCAATCCCTTTTCAACCTAGAAAATGCTTTTGGTGGGTTTGATTTTCAGGATGAAAACAAAAGCTTGTCCTTTCTTTATCCATTTTCATGAATACCTAGAGAGAAAAGGATGGAAAGGAGCACAAGAGACTAGAGCAATGGCCAGACGATGGCATATCCCTCTACCACGTTTTATCAATAAATAATGGTAGTTATTCTCTTGTAGTCCTATATTTTCTTATATGATGTTTGATGTACATCAACGATGAGCAAAAATCGTAATTATTTATTTTTTTTTTTTAAAGGCAAAATTATAATTACATTCCGACTATATTAATTATATGTAGTTTAATTATTAATTTATTTTCTCACATATTTAAATTTATATTTATTATTAGGATATTTTTAATAAATATTTATTCCATTTCATTTCATTTTATATATTTTTTAAATATTAAAATAAATTTACCATTTCAAAACTCATCTAATTCTAAATGATTTTTTTATACCAAACGTCAGCCCAATAGTTAATACAAAGTTCTATAAATATTTGCATAACTAGTTCGACGTCGTGATGAGCCGTGATGTGATCCAGCAAAACATGCAATCATGCAAGATCATGAGGATTTATCAACCAGTAGCCATAAAAGTAACATATCACGTAATCTTTGTCCTTCAAATTTGCCCTCACTCCTCTTTCCCATTGAGCCAAATTAACTTTTCAAACCTTAAGGGAGTGGGTGCTGATCGATTACAACCCCAGATATATTAAGTAATAAGGTAGGTAAGACATAAGTATGGTTCGATTTAGAACGAAAATCATCATGGGCGATTTTAAAATCAGAATCGAATCGTATGAATGATTCTGTAACCAGACGTGAAACTACTAGTTTTTGGCTAGAACACGATGATTCCACAGCCGATTCCTTTAAAAAAAAAAAAGAAAAATTGGCCAAGGTCTTTTCTGTGTAAATGCACCGAGCAATTTGTGCTTGTTTGGAATATAAGAAAGAAAATAAAAAACAAACGTGACAGCAACTTTTATTGACCAATGAAGGACATTAAGTTCCTTTTGACCGTAGCAGTAGCATCTGAATTGTCAGGGCAATTATGATGCCGTTTGAAAATGGGAATAAATTGGCAACAGGGAGAGAATGAGAGAGAAGGGAAGGTGTAGACTTGTAATACCTGTGTATGTGTGACCATGTGCACATTTCTAAGCTACCTCGACATGATTATTTTTCATTTTGCAAAAATCGAAGGCATGAAAAGGAAGTTCACGAGCAGATTGGGTCATACTTCATCACCCATTCAACATAATTGGTAAGCATATTTCCTCTGTCTCTAGCTCTTATCTATAATATCATGGTTGTTTGATATTATGATCTTCCCTATTTTGTTGGCCCACATTGGAAAAAAAAAAAAAAAAAGAAAGAAAGATAGTTGCTTCATGATACCAAAATCATCGAATAATAGCTATTTCACAATACCATAACAAACGGTATGTCATGCCCAAAGGATATCTTAAACGTGGCAATCCGCCACATATAATATCACGACTTAGGAATGATTACTTCAGCCATGCGAAAGTCTTGGTATTACATGTAAGGCATACAACATGATAATAGGAGACACTTTTGAAAAGTATGGTTTAAGCAAGTAAATTTGAAAATGCAAAAATCTATAAATAAAGTTATCTAATAAAAGAAATTAAGATTCTATTACATAATTCATAAGGGCATTCCCCCACTAAAACTCCAAGGATCTCATAAAAGTTACTAGTCTTTACACATAACTTAAATACTTCATCAAAAGATTTTAAAGGAATTCTAATCTAATCATTTCCTTCAAGTAGATTTCCTCTACAAGCTCCCAAAAGAAAACTTACGCGGATATAAAAAAACTTCGGGTATAAGAACAAGTGTTCCTATGAATATAAATATCTATAGGGGTGTAAGCTTACGAGCTTAGTGAGAATAAACCTGATAATCATACTTTAGACAAAAAACAATCAAGTTTATTAAACAAGCAAATGGAATGCAATAAGCACGTGAGAATACAAGACATATGATTTTCCAGGAATCATATGTTGAATGAATTTACGCTATTCATTCACGCCATTCATTCGGAGTTAGGTATTCCGGCCAATTACAGCCAACATTCCTTTTAAAAACCATTTTTATGGATCTTACCGACTACTATTCGCCATAAAAAATATGTAGTTTTTACCGGCTCCTACCAGCCATCCATTTGTAGATTTTATCGACTCCTACTCGCCACACATAGATACTACCAGTTATGTCAACCACTACTATCATACTCTTATCCCACCAATTGTATAATAGTAAATATAATGTGACTCAACGGATGACGTGCATAGTAAATGTAATACTCTTGTCCCACCAATTGTCTAGCCATTTGAATTACAATTTCTTGTATGTGATCACTCTATTTCAAACACTTCAATATGCGAATATATCATGCAAATTATTATAAGCAATTCATGGCTCGATATGCTTAAAGTTCTTTCATCAAAATTATAAGCACATGCATCTTCATTTTTCATCTTTCCTTAAGTCTAGTGCAACTATGTTACAAGCACAAACATAAGTATGAAAATAAAAGAAGTAGACTCACTCGACCATGACGATACTCCCTCAATCGAAATAGTCCTCGGGGTAGTACACGTCTTCCTCCTCATTTCCTAAACAAAGAAAATACCCAAAATGAGTATTTCATGGAATTGCTAGCCAAAATTCTAAGTCTATTCTCTAGTTGCAGTAAAATTCGTATAGGTAAAAATCGCAATTTAAAATGGTCATAACTTACTCATTTTAACTCGGAATCTCGCATATTATATACTATTTTCTACCTATTTGAAAAGATCTATCCATTTCTAAGGTTATTTTTGTCATATAAAGTCGGTTAGTTTCCGAAACCGTAGGGTACATATTCATCACGAAAATTGTGGTTTTCAAAACACAAGTTTGCAAACTTTTCTCTATCCTAAAAATACTTGTATCAAAATGTAGATATTTGTATAGTTGGAAAATCCTTTATATATACATATATATATATATATGGACTCATATCATATGCATGAATTTAGTAAAGTTTTCTCAGTAATGATTTTTGTGAAACAATGCATTTTAGAAGTTGGAAAAACAAAACTTTGAAGCTTCTACTTTAGCTTTTTGGAAAAATTATTTAAATCATTGAAATGGATATCTCCTCCTTTAAATTCCATTTCTTACCTTTGGAAATAATTTAATTTCTCCAAAAAAAATTTTTATCTTTTTAAGATTCCTATAACTTAATTTCTTAGAGGTTGAAAAGGTAGTTCCTAAGTATTATTTGATAGTAGTTAAGGTTTATTTAAGTTTATATGTTCTTAGCTTTTCCTAAAGTTCATTTTACTTTAGTAATTTGCAATGATCTCTTAAGTTGTTTACAAATTTTCCTAAGAAAATTTCAGTTCAAGAAATAACTTTCTTGATAATTTTTCAAAACTTGCCTAGTCCTCATATTTTTAGAATGTTAGTGGAATTTACAATGAAGTTTAATGAAACCTTTACTAATCAAGAATTTAAAATATTAAGTTTTTAAAGAAAACTTTTCCATTTTATTACTTTAAAAAGAATATAAGTATTATCTACTTTATATATCATTTGTTGAAATTCTTATGTTCTATTGTTACTAAAAACTTGTGATGAGCTTATTTAACATTTGGAAAAAAATTGTTAAGATAGAATCCAGTTTTATGGAAAAATCATTTCTAAGGTGACAAAAGTTTACTTTTGAAAGGAATCATTGTCTTCCTTTATTTAAGAAAATCCTCTTTTTATTTTAATTGAGACAATATCAAAATGCTCATGTATGAATCATGAATATGCAGTCATGAGAAATAAAGCAATATATCATAATAAGATAAGATATATATAAGAAATAGTAAGAGCATAATATTAATATCAGCATTGGAAACCTTAGCTTCATCAAGGTAACTCAGTCAAGTATTGGAAGCCTTAGTTTCATCAAGACAACCCGGGACTAAGAATAGACTAGTCCCAAAAAGAAAAAGAAAAAGAAAGGAAAAAAAAGCAATAATAATAACAAGTTAGAGCATGTTAGTGAGAATTAGGCTCTAAAAATATATAATTATACATATACTTAATAATATATATAGAGTTAGATTAGAAGCATAATAACCATAATAATAATATCATAATAACAAAAAAATAATAAAAAAATTCATGTGCAATAACGAAACATAAACATGTTGTTTCTTCTACAACTCATTTGAGTTTTAAGAAACAACACCATGGTCATGCTAAGTTACATGACATGGTAAATGGATAGTGATAGAAGGTTTTTACCTAAGAGTGTTTTGTTGAATGGAGATGGTAGATGAATGAGATATTATGTGGATAGTAAGAAGTGGTAGATGGTTTGTGTGTAGATGAGGATTTTTGTGAGGAATTGGTGAAAGAGAGTTTTGGTAGTGAAGAACTTTGTAGAGAGATTTTGTGAAGTTAATTTAGAAAAGTTTTGTTATGTGAAATGAAGGTGTGAAAGAAGTGGAGGGAGAGAGGGTATTTATAGTTGAAGATGGAGGGAAATTAGATGTAATAAAATAAATTGAAAAGGAAAAATAATTTGGGAAGAGAGAGAGGGAATGTCATTGGCCTTAGGAGAGAGAGGGAGAGAAAATTATCTTATTTGTTGTTTTGTAATAACATGCAATTAAGATGTGAAGTTATATTGGAAATAAAAAAAGTAGAAAAATTGGTGTATAGGTAGTAAGAATTGGTTACAAGGTAAAGTAAAGATGGATGAACGAATAGTAGTATACGACAATGAATAGTAAAGAGGACTAATAATATACCGGTAGTAAAGAAAATATGCATATAAATATGATATCTATTATTTTTAACTATCGAAAAATTACAAAACTAATATTTTTGAAATCCTGTATTATTTCAGACCTAATGGTGTTATCAGAATATTTTTACTATTTCGAGCCCCGATACACGCTTTTCGAGAACTAATCTCGTTCGGGTCCGAAAGACATTGAAAATTAGCAAATATGATATTTTTATGCTTCCTTATATTATTATGAACCATTATCCATAATTATTTCCAATTCGTTGTTTAGGTTTAAGAATACGGGATTATTGAATCTAAATTCTAGGGTTTGTTCTAGTCTTTTGCTGACTTTTAGGATTTCTGGATGACTTTTAATTCTAAGATTAAGCTCATAATTAACCCAAATTTCAAGGGTTTACACGACAACCGGTTCCCTTGGAGGAAAAATTATAATAAAACGAGAAAAAAATATTTTAGCAATTCATCAGTTCTAGAATCGGACCAGAAACGCCAGTTCCTTTGGAACCGAACTGAAACCCCGCCAATCTAATTCCATCCCGGTTCCCCATTTCTCAAAACCGAAACCAGTAGTTTTGGTTTCAGTTCAGTTCAATTCATAACTAGTGGGGATGTCTAGGTGGATCACGCCACCAACTACTTTGATATGTGATACTATATAGTGATCAAACACATTAATTTTTAAGGAGATTATTTATTTTTGGGTTTTTTGGTATCTCAAATTTGCTCGAAAATTCAACTAAATACCTAAACTTTAACTTTGTTACTAGCATGGATTTATAGACCGATCACGTTGTGACACATGTCATCTAACGTGGCACTTTTATTGATTTTTTATTTATTTTTATTCAGACATGGCAATTTACTAATTTTATTATTTTTTTCGTTTAATTATTTTATTTTATGATTTAAAAGAATATTAAACACACTATAAAGTATAGATAATTAATTTATAAAGAATGGTATAATCGTAATAAAGTATTGTTTAAAAAGGTATTTTTATCTTTAAACAAATGATTTGGACACGAGGAAGTCGCGCGTGAATGATCGGACGATTTTGGAGTAGGCCGGCATTTAAGCCGCCGGCCTTTAATCCTAAGCGGCCAGCCAAAATACAATAGACAACGGCCTAAACTCCAGCTTAGAGCCTCGAACGAAACTTTGCAAATTATGGATTTTTGCCATACGCTGACATATAGGCCGTCGACATACTCTGATAGGCTACAGGTGTACCTAAGAAAGCCGCTAGCCTAAAGTGTGGCATTGAAGTTTCTATGTCTCTCGAAGATTCTAAGTCGCCATCTTTGTTTCCTTCTTGTCCAACCTATATCCCTACGAGAAACAACTCTATAAATACGTCCTATCTTCAATCCTATCTCTCATAACCTCTCTTAAACTTTTAGAAACCCTAAGTGTAGAAATTGGGATTTGTGGTTCTACAATCAATTGAAGGAAGGTAAGAATCAATCTAGAACTACAATTCATAGATATTAAATTTTTAGGAAAATTAAATCATATATGTTGTTGTGGATGATTTGTAAATGCATAAACAATGGTGAACATATATTCTTATAAATTAGGGTTTCTCTATTTCATTTCATTGGTGTTGATTTGGAGATTTGGTAATTCTACGAATTTCACAGAAGAAAGGTATATTGAAGAATTCTAGTTTGATGAATTAAGTTTAGGGTTTATATTGCTTATGTTGTTATCAATGTTGTAAATTGATTTGTGGACGAAATGATTCTTTGTTTAGGTGTTTTATTGAGAGTAGGATTTCTATTCCTTAAGCTGAAACAAGTACGTCCTTACCATGTTTAATTGTTTGTACTTATGGGATTAGATGATTAAAACTGACCTAATTCTATTCGGCCTAAATTAAGAGTGTTATATGTGCTTGGTTGCGGTTAGTAAAGACCATGTAGAGTGTGATACTAACACTGGCAACCTGATGATCTTTGTATGAGGTCTCGAGTAAACACGTGTATTGGGATATTCCGGCAGATTAGGAGTAGTGCGAGTATGGCACCTAGGTGTGTAGGAGATTCCCAACACCATATATGTATTATATTACCTATTTTCTTATACTTCTTGTTTTTAAGGAGTCTGAGTTGCTCTAAGTTTAAGATTAGTCATGGATGATCTTAAACATGATCTTAAACTGGTTGTATGCTGGATATATAAAAAGATAATAATTGGTGCTTGCTACATTAGATATTAGGTCGTATGCAAATTGTTTGATGTATGATCATGTACCCGTGTTTTCGGTTTGGATGTACTAGGCCTTTGTGCTCATACCTTTTTGTTTTTCGGGTTCAAGTGAAGACCAGATTGTGTATGACTTATCTGGCTTTGATGTTTTCATAAAGCCTGGGAGGACGATGGTGTAACCGACTACCCAGCTGATATGTAGATAGCTAGATTAGAGTTAGATTGATGATTATTAGTTTATTAAAGTTCCTTTAGACTTCCAGTTGTAAAGACTTTATGAATTATTAGTTTTATGATTCTTATAAAATCTTTCTCAATTGGTTTGGTTTATACTAACATAGATATTTTAGGAGTCATGGTACTGGATTTTCAACATTAAGTATTCCTTTATGTGATTTTTGGAGTTATGAGATGTTATATTGTGGTTTATAGATATTTAATAGCCTTAACGTGTTCTTCAAAAAGTGAGGACACGTGGCGAATTGTAATGCCTTTACGTTAGGAAGTTATAGCTTATTTGGTATCGGAGCTTAGATTTATGATCTTTTTATAATTAAATTATGAACTCCTTAGGGCGGTGAGCATTGATGAGTAGGGTAGAAATAATAGGAGTTGTTTATATAGATATTTTTATAGTACCTTGTAGTTTATATAGCATTTAAATCTTTGAATTTAGTTTTTTTCTTCCCTTTTATCTTATGTTTTGGTGTTTGCTTGTGATAGAATGCCGCCAAGAAGGAGAGCCCCTAACACTGGTTCCTCTATGAATGGTGATGAGGAACAAGCACCTGTAAACCAGCCACCCTTGAACCAAGAACCTAGAGACTTGCCCCTACCACCGCCTCTACCTATAGGACAGCAAGTGCCTAATGTTGTTACAGGAAGACAAGTGCCAGTTGATGTTACACAGTTGATGCAGGTAGTGAATACTCTGTTGGGAGTAGTTAATCAGCAATAGTAGAATATGAGAAAGGATATGCAAATCGTGTAGGCCAATGCTGAGGCCTGAAGATAGGAGGCACAAAGTGTCACGCCCCAATAGTATCCTAGTAGTGATATATATATTATGATATAGCCAGATAATCCAGACGATATCAAATACACACATCCATACTAGAACTACTTTGGAAAGTGACATGAATTTAACAAAAGAGGATCTTTTTGGTTGCGTGATAAGAAATGATGAAAGTAAATAAAATCACAATACCATAATTAAGTGCTACTGTCTGAATAATAACTATTACAAACCATAAAACTATCTAGGTTCTCAGATAATAAAATTGATGCACTAACACTAATTAATACATATAAATAAAGAAACTATTTTTCCCTGTTTCCAAAACTCTTCCAGCTTTAGAATCATACCGGCTCTAAGCTCCTAGAAGCCACCAACCAAGGCTTAAGTGTCATCCTGTAAGGACTGTAGAAGTGTGAGCATAACCACGGGCTCAGTGAATAACCAGACTTATCACAACAAGCAAGTTATTATCAATCATATGTAATGCATCAATCAAACACATGAACAATTACAAGCTTGGACAAACCGGAATCCAAACAGGATGGAGATTTACGCCCTCTCATCGGGGTTGAAGGAACCGATCCTAGAATCACCTACCTAAAAGAAACTAAGTACATAGGAATCCATAATCCTCACAATTATTATCTCTTTATGTTAATAATGTTTTAAACACTCAGTTCCTGTTTTAAACCTTAGAAACTCCACTAAGTGTTAGACATTTCACAGCGATACCATGGGCGGCGTCCTTCGTTACCAGTTAGTTCCCATGGAACCAACAGAATAAAGGTAAACTTGCGTAGAACTAATAGCCTCTTGCCTAAAAAACCAAGTATTACCCGAGAACCAAAATTCTAACACGTAGTAGGCTATCATAAAAACATAATGCAGTATGTGCAAATCATGCTATGCATGCACCATTTTACTTATGAGTTCGATAATTTTTAGTCAGGTTATAAGTGTTCAAATTTTATTCAGACACTCAACATGCTTCACATACAGTAATTTCACAAGACATTCATTATTACTTTTGGTTAGTAGTATTTGTCAAACAAGTAATTTCAAAGAGCATACAAATCCCGTAATCCAATATATACGCAAGTTCATCATTATTATATTTTTATTTTAGTGCAACTAAACTACAATCACAAACAATGTAATAAGTCTAAGTTACTCACCTGCTCATATTGATCAGTCGTAGTAATCGACCAAGAAATCCTCGACAGTATCGAAATTATCTATTAAGATGAAATATTTATCAATGATATTTATAAATAGAAAATTAAATTCCTATGAGTGTCTAAGTGTCCTATGTCGGTATTTGGTATCATTCCTATGGTTTATAACGATTTCTTAAAGTATTGATTCTTATGGAAAAGGAATTTCTATCGTTTAATTCTTTTAAGTTTCTTTGATTGAGGATTATTTTAGAGGATCCTATTTAAATCTTCATTTATATCCTAAGTTTCCATCATACTTGTAGAAATCTCGGTATGTATAATTTCTGAATGTTTATACACTTTTTTTGTAATGTAGGACTTCTAATCATGTTTGTAAAGCTTGTTTTATCAAGTTTTATGTTCATATAAGGTCTTAGAAGCTTTAAACATGAATTTAGACTAGATTAGATGAAATTTGAGTCTTGTTTTGTACACTTTATTCCTACATCCGAATTTACTATTAACATACTTATAATATTTCTAAGTTGTTGTTTTTCTTTCCAACAAGATCTAAGCATTTCTAACACATCAGTCCTCTATCCACTTGAATTCATCAAGATTAACAACTTCTATTAACCACAAAACTTTCTTCCAATATCAATAATCCATTCTAAAATCTATACACAAGTTTAACAAACAAGTTGTAGCTTAGAACTTACCTTAGGAATGGAAGAAGGATGTTCAAATTCCTCTCAAAGCAAGAATTAAACCTAGATCAAAGATTAGATGATGAGTTTTTCTAACTAAACAACATTAACTATAATGGGAGTTTACTAATGCAATCTAATTTTCTCACCATCAAGCTAGTTTCCTCCTCTTGAATCTTAGATACTTAAGACTTTTGATTTGGTTTGGTTGTTGTTGATGAGCTTAGTGTGTAGATAGGATATGGAAGTAAGCTAGGGGTTTATGGTTGCTCACACAAGGGTTTCTAAACTTCTATGTTGAAGGTTGCAATGGCAAAAAGGAAAAAGGAAGAGCTGGACGCACTTCTTTTTGCAGCTATGTTTTTGGAGGATTTTGTGAGGTTATGAGCTCAAATTGTGTCTACCTTAAGCTTATATACATATACTAAGTCTAGGATAAGTTTTAGAGGCTAAGGAAAGGTTTTGGGCTTGAAAGATGTTCACAATTGCAGTTGGAATTTTCCATACGATTTTGCAAATTTGGATGACAATTTGACTTGTGTTTTGACGGATTTTTGTGGCTATCTTTGAGGGTCTTAATTGTTTTGTTTGGTAGAAAATAAATGCTATTTATGTGTGTAAAATTAGGAGCTTAAATTGTGTAAAAATCGTCAAAATCTGTTGAAATTTGAAGTTTGAAAATTTGAAATTTCTGGAACATTTCCTCTTAATTTTTGGACAGATTTTGGATCCGATTTTCTCATTAATTTTTGTGTATGAAGTGTCCATTTGAAAGCTCTATATTAGTGTTTAATTGGTCAAAAATATCAGCTCATTGAAGCCTAGGAATATTGCAAAAATTGAAGCTAAATCTGGAGATGTGTGCTGCTGTATTTGTTGAATTCTTTCTCTGCTACAGCTGGTAACGTCCGATTTTTGCAAAGATATTTGGAATGGTTATGGTTGTTTATCCAAGCTGAAATTCTCCTCATTTATTGTTGATTACATGTGGAGTGTTTTGGTTGGTTAGTGGGTCAATTTCATTTGAAGTTTAAGGCTCAATTTCATATCAAACTTAGGCAAGAAAATTCCGATCTCTGCAGCAGGGGAGTCCTTTGCTGCTGCATCACGAATTTCTACCTTACTTTGAAGCTGTTTTCCTCTTCCATTTGATCTGTAATTCTTGCAAATTAATTGTGGGTTATAGCTGTAGCGTTTGGGTTGGTTGGGGTGTCCTTTTCAGGTTGAATTTTGTTGTAAAAATCGAATTAAAGTTGGATAAAGATCAGCTGTTGCAACCGAGACTCCTGCTGCTCTGTTTCCCAAGTGCTCTATTTTCCATTGAGTAATGCTGTGCGTATGTGGGAGTGCTGCTAGCATGTCGTGTGGAGCTGCTGCTTGATCGGTGGATTGCTGCCATGCGTGGGAAGGGATTGCTCGACCCTGCTGTACACGTGAAGAATTCCAACTGCTCGGTTGATTGCTGCTGTCGTTCTCCTACTGACTTGCTTGCACACGTGAATGGGAAGCTGCTGCTCGAAGGAATCTTGCAGTGCGTGTGAAGGAGAATTCTCCTCTCTGCTCGTCATCCAAGTCTTCGTGCAGCGGTGCAGCAGTTGGAGAAATTTGACTTCTCTCTTTATATATATAATTTAATAGTTATTACCAAAAAATATTTTTGCTAATAATAAAATATTTGCGTATAACTATAATCATTATTTACGTTTTATCGAGATAAAATTATCTAAGTCACCACAAAACTTGAAATTATTATATTTTCGAATTTTTAGTTAAAACTTCACACGATTAATTATTTTAGTGTTTTTAACTACGTGATTAAATTTTTAAGTTCGATGAATTAAGTTAGGAACCCATCTTAATAAATTTAAAATTTCCTAACAATATAACAGCGGATTTGAAATTTTCTTTTTAGATCTAATTTAATAATTATTGTTCAGTATTAGTGTCCTATTTGTATTTATAATCTATTGTTTTATACCATAAGCTCTATTGATAAATTGTATCTTATCGGTTTTGAAATTTTAAAGCTATTTCTAGTTATATCTTGAATTATCATTTCAAGATACGAAATTTCGTTTTTGGTATCTATTAAGTCGAGAAAATTTTTATTCGGGTTTTTCAAATTAGAATGAGTTTTATTACAACTCATAGTCATTCAGGATTTCTATCGGTTTCTTAATTCACTATTTTTTTTTACGTTTTCTATTTTACTACTGTATACTATTGTGAAAATTTTCGGGGTTTACACAAAGGAACAATGGCAATGGTGGAAATGAAGGCCATGGAGAAAGATATGTTGATGTGCTCAACCTAAACAAGTTTGTAGATCTGGTCTATAAGTTTAAGCCCCCAGCCTAAGAAGCCATTGTGAGGCTCGGTTATGGATAGAGGAGGCGGAGAAGACGTTTGCTGCCTTAGACATACCAGAGAACAAAAAGGTGAATAAGCCTTCTACTTGCTTATGGGGGAGCAAACAACTGGTGGTTAAGCACCAGAAGACACATGGCAGGTAATCACATGGAAGATTTCAAACAGGCCTTCTATAGGGAGTTCTTTCCTAATAGTTAATGAAGCAAAAGATGCTTCAGGAGTATTACACCTTGCAGTAGAGTAAGATGATAATAGAGGAATATGAAGTTGAGATGCACCGATTGATGAGGTTTCTACCAGACCCCCTAAAGGAAGTGAGCCAAAGTGAGCAGATTTATCACTGGTCTACAGCCTAAAAACAATATCAGGTCAATTTGATGAGCTTGAATAACAACTTTACTCCGCTGTGGTCAACAAAGCTAAGACAATGGAGCAGGGTCTAAATAGAATTAAGGGGTGTGAGACTCAAAAGAGCCAGATCTATTAAGGGAAACGACCAACCGCCCCAATGATCTTTATCAAGATAGGGGGAAGAGACCAGTTACATAGCAGGTCAAGCCAGCAATTTAGGGTATAAAAAGAAGCATGCATCGATGCTTTGGCCCTCACAACATTAAGTGCAAGTGCTGGCCTAAAAATGCATGCTTTTCATGTGGCAAGATGGGACATAGCCACAAGTTTTGCATATAGAGAATCATTCCCCAGTTTAACTTTAAGTGCAGGCAGAGAGACACAAAGCCTATTTTGCAAAGAGCTAGAACGTTTTGGGTTCAGCAACACAGATGGGTTGAACTCAAGGTGGACAAGGACAAAGGGTACCATCCAAGATATATACACTTCAGCATCGAGAACCTCCAGTGTGGACATTATAGCAAGTATGCTTCGCATACTCTACATAGTGCCTATGTTCCTTCGATACTAGGCAAGTTTTTCTAGTATATCTAAATCTTTTGTTACTGTTTGGTGTGCATGTTGAACTTATGCTTGTATGTTTGTCTGTGAATACACCTTTGGGAGTAGGGCTATGCTGATAAGATTGTAAAAATGTGAATTGAGATGGTTGGTAGCCATCCCTGTAGATCTTAGAGTCATGAATATGGTAAACTTGATGTGATTATTAGAGTAGACTGGTTAGTGAAACACCATGCAGTGATAAAGATTGAGTAATTTAGCTGTGAAGTTAGTCTGCCTGGTGAAGATCAATTTGAGTATGGCTTGAGATACAAAGACTTCCAACTCTGCTACTACGAGTTGTTGGGAAATCAGCTTTAGCATATGACAGTAAAGAAAACAAAAGGCAGAATTTACACAGATAGCTATTGTATGTGAATAATGCTGACGTGTTTCCAGAAGACTTACCAAGGTTACCACCAGAAAGGAATAGAGTCTATATAGATTGAAGCCAGGTGCCTTACCTTATCAAAGACACCTTACAGAATGTCCCTACAAAACTTTTGAATAAAAGTACAATTAGAAGAATTGCTCCAAAAGAAGTTTATTAGACATAATGTGTCGTTATGAGGATCTAATGTTGTTTGTGAAGAAGAAAGATGAGAGAATTATGTATAGAAATCAGAGTTGAACCAAGTAACGATCAAGAATAAGTACCCATTACCTAGAATAGATGATTTATTTGATCCGTTGGCAGGAGCAAGAAATATTTTCTAAGATTAATCTAAACGTTTAGATATCATCAGCTACAGCTCAAAACAGAGGATATTCAGAAGACAGCTTTCAGGACCAAGTATGGGCATAACGAATTCGTTATCATGCCATTGGTCTGACCAATGCACTAGCAATAATTATGGATCTCAAGAACAGGTCTTTAGAACTACCTGACCTTTTTAGTAATGTACAATGATGAGTGTTATATTCTAAGTCAAAGGAAGAACATGTCAGAGCATTTGAGACTAGTTTTGACCAGACTGCAAGATGAGAAAAGCTATATTCAAAATTCATCAAATGTGAATTCTGTTAGAACAAGCATCTTTCTTGGGACAACATTGTAAATAGGGATGAATTCTATGGATCTTAAAAGTAGAAGGCAATAGTTGAATGGCCAAGACCTAAAAGCGTAACTGAGATTAAAGTTTTCTAGGAATGATAGGTTATCACGGAAGAATATAGAAGACTTTTCCAGATAGCAAGTCCATTAACCAGATTGACGTAAAAAGGGGTCAAGTATATATGGAGTGATGACTGTGAGAGCAGCTTCTAACAATTGAAAGAGAAGTTAGTATCAGCCCCAGTGTTGGCTTTATATAGTGATGTCTCGATACAACGATTAGGTTATGTGTTGATGCAGGGAGGTAGGGTGATAGCATATGCTTCCAGATAGTTGAAGCCATATGAGAAGAACTACCTAATGCATGACCTGGAACTAGCAGCAGCAGTTCATGCATTGACGCTTTGGAGACATTACCTGTATAAGGTGAGATGTAAAGTGTACACAGATCATAAAACCTCAAGTACATCTTTACCCAAAGAGAGCTAAACATGAGATAGAGGAGATGGTCGGAGCTCATAAAAGATTATGATGTGGACATATAGTACCACCCAGGGAAGGCAAATGTTGTAGCAGATGCCTTGAGTAGAAAGTGAAATAAGAATTTAGCAGCCTTGGTCACATCAGAACGACACTTAATTGATGACATGAGGAAAGTTGAGTTGGAGATAGTGACTAGACGAGTGGGTGAAAGATTGGCAAACCTATAGATTCAACCTACTTTGATTGAAAGGATCAAAATGGCTCAGATAGATGATTAGAGTATCTTTAAGATAAAGAAGAGAATAGAGATTGGTAAAGCACCTGAGTTCTGCATTGATATGTGATACGATACAAAGGAAGATTATGTGTGCCAATAAGGAGAATTGAGGAAGGAGTTATTGAGAGAAGCACAATACTGTAGTTATTCCATCCATCCAGGAGGTAACAAGATGTACCATGACCTGAAGAAGTTGTATTGGTGGAATAACATGAAGAAGGAAATTGTTGAGCATGTGTCTAAATGCCATAGCTTCTAGATGATTAATATTGAACACAGAAGACCAGCAGGTAAGTTGAAGCCTTTGCCAATACCTTAATGGAAGTAGGAGCATATCACGATGGATTTCATTACAGCCCTACCCAGAACAAAAGAAAAGTTTGACTCAGTATAGGTGATAGTAGACAGACTCACAAAGGTAGCTCACTTTATACCTATTAGGACTGGGTATAAATTGGAACATTTGGCACAGTTGTACATCAAAGAAATAGTAAGATTACATGGTATACCAATAACTATTGTGTTTGACAGAGATACGAGGTTTGTTAGAAGATTTTGGAAGAGCTTACATCAAGCTTTAGGCACTAAAGTTGTGTTTAGTATTGCCTATCATCCTTAGATAGATGGACAATCTGAGAGGACAATCCAAATCCTTGAAGACATGATGAGAGCTTGTGTCTTAGACTTTAAAGGTAGCTAGGATGAGTATTTGCCTCTAGTGGAGTTTTCATATAACAACAGTTATCAAGCATCAATTAGGATGCCACCGTATGAAACCTTATATGGTAGAAAGTGCCGATCACCTATTCATTAGGATGAAGTAGGTGACAGGCAGATTTTGGGACCATAAATGATACAGGATGCCAACGATAAAGTTCAAATGATCTGACAAAGACTTCAAGCCATTTAGAACTGCAAAAAAGCTATGCTAACAAAAGAAGGAGACCTTTGGAGTTTCAGGTTGGAGAGCATGTGCTGCTTAAAATTCCGCCTACCAAAGGTGTTGTCAAATTTGGGCTAAGGGGCATGTTGAACCCTAGGTATGTGGAACCATATGAGATCTTAGAGAGGATAGGTGATGTAGCTTACAGACTAGCTTTACAGCTTAGTTTGAAGGGAGTACACAACGTGTTTCATTTGTTGCTATTGAGGAAGTATGTGAAAGACCCCGAACAGATAGTAGAGTTAGAGCCACTGGATGTGCATCCGAATCTCACTACAATTGATAGACCAGACTACAAGAATTTTGATATTAGGTAACGTTTACAAATATTGCAAACATTGCCTATCTTTTATAATTTACTCACTTATCACAACGGTCATTTAATACATAGTACTAGTCATGTTTATGGAACAATTTTAGCTCATATTGAACATCATCTTATTTTGTAACTCATTAAATATAACCAATCTTATATTTAAAAATCCATCCTTTTTTTCTTAAATATCTCGCCATTTCAAAATTTGGACAAAATGAACGATCTATCCAAAACAATACATGACCCTTCAGTTCTCCACACTCACGCTGCCTCACTTTTTAGTACTTGCCTACATTGTGCCTCACTACCGTGTCTCTAACTTCGATCGATTGCCATGCCTCCACCTCCGACCAATTGGTGTAGCTCTACCTCTGTGCGAAGAACCATCTTTCCTTCTCTGTGTGATCGTACCTGATAAGTTTCTTCATGTATGTTTCTTGATAAGCAAAGGATTGATTTTTGAAAACAATCGTCCCTTCTCTGAATATTTTCTCATTGAAAGATGATTTTTTGTTTACTTCTCTCTCTCTCTATTCTTTTTTTTTTTTTTTTTGGGTGGTGGTGGTGGTGTTGGGTAGTTGGAACAAGAAACAGCATAAGCATGGAGGACTTAAAAAATTTCAATATTTAGGGCTTATACTATAAGTTTCTTGATCGCTATTTTCGATTAGCGATGTAATACCTTCATATTGATGATGAAGTTTGCAAAAAATTTTTTTTTTAATGCTTGGATACGATATTAGATGTAATTTAGCATAGGTACAAGATTTGAATGTTTAGATATGAGATTTGAATGTTTATATAACTCTTATGTTCTATTTTTGTTTTGCTTTTGGCAAGAACAATTCATACAAACTTTTAATTTAGGATTTAATCCTTATGTCTTTCCCCACTTCATAGCTATCTTGTCTAGTATTTGATTTCTTTTAAATGAAAAGAGACAGATTAGCATCCCATTATAATATTACTATTTGAATAACATAGGTAACTGCTGGCTCCGGATTTGTTTTTGAATTCTGCATGCTTATTTATACTAGAATATTAGTTCTCTTGCTAATAAACAGAAGTTTCTTGCAGATAAATAGAAAAACAAGAGCATAATATGATAATAATAGTGTGAATTAACCATATCTAAATGATGGAAAAAAATGATGGTATTATAAGTGATATGTTGCTATTGGTGTAGTGGATTGATGATAGGATTGAAGGTTTCCAAATGTTCTTTGACTAATAATGTGAAAACTGAAAAACTTTGACCTTGATAGTGTTTTTCCTTGGAAGCAATGTATAATTTTAACTATGACTGTGGGTTAGAAAAATTTTCATCAAAGATAGTAATGTTGTCCATTCTATTTTGATCCATCTAGCTTAGTGTTTTGGATAAACTATAGGATGTACAATGGTATAATAGTATAATTGAAACAACTATTGTATGCAATGTTGATGCCTGGTTTGTTGCTTGTATATAAAACGATATATAAATTGTTACTAGTAGGTAGGTAGTTATCGAAGCCACACACAATCTCTCTATTTATAAGACAAGATATTTCAAATGTAAAATTTCTTAGTTTGTTGGTTAAGGACCTTTTGAGAAGCTTCTAGTTGGAATGCAAAAACATTTCATTTAAATTCAATGTCTATATTTGAATTAGAAAAGGAGACATCCAATATCTGTTTAAGATAATCCCTTCATTCTTTTTTATGTATCATTATTGCCATTAAAAGATAGAATATACTCTCAATAAAAGAATAATAAAAATCAAATACAATTGCTATACCCTTTGTGGGTTATAAAACCTTTTCTTTTGATAACTTGCAACTTAAATTATTATCAGTGCTATAGAATTAAAGAAACTGAATCTGCTTTGCCTTAAATTGGTATGAAAAGAAAAAATTATCCTATTGTGATAGGCTAATGAGTATAATTTACTCGATTAAACCCTACTTCAAGTTATTCTATCACAAAGTGACTTTTCGCACCAATTAGCATTATTCCTACATCAAAAGCCTGTCTAAAAAAAGTTTAACAAGTTCTCTAAGTTCGAATAAGTTCTTTTAGTGTATTTACTCTGTTTTAATGCTATCAAACAGTCCAAATGTATACAATACTTGATTCCTTCATCTTTCTAAAATTGTTTCAAAGCTATAAAATAATTAATTTACTTTGGTTTACTGTGTTTTTAAATGTCAATTGATGGTTTACTCAGTTAATGTGAATCATCACCTTAAATGGGGGAAAATACAATTTTATGGTTTGCTATTGTATAATTCTCTACACTTGCAAAGATACACAAGCAAAAAGGTAACAAAACACAAGAAAGAGCATGGTCATACCAATGGCAAGGCACAACAAAGTAAATGTGTAACTTCATTGGCCTTTGGAAATTCCCAGCCTGCATGTCTCTTTTCTGGTCCCCCATAGTTTATTTTTCTAGTACTGCATATGAACAGTTGATAAATTAAACTCATAGTAATATCACAGTGAAAAGCATCAAATATACCACTCAAGTTGTACAAAAAGTGTTACGGTTGTTATCGTAATTTGAAATGACCTAGATTTCAATTCTATTTAAATTCCATGTGTTTATTTATTTATCTTGAGTATTGAATTGAATGAGCATGATGATTATAATGGTTATGTTGCTAGTAGTCTAAAATGTATTATTTTGCATGTATATATTGAAATTAATATCTTTGTTTTATATGTATTAATGTGTGTGTGTAGTAAAATTATTAATTATGTCTCTTGTACATTAAGATGTTAAGTTAAGTTAGATTTATAAATCAACTTTAATTTAGCTTAAGGTTAGTTGATAAAGTTCTTAGTAGTTAAGTTAGTAATTAAGCCAATATAAGTCCCAAATGAGACCTAAATACACCCCAAATGCACCCTAAATGTATATATGCCTTAAAGGGCAAATTTGGAATATGTTTAAAGTTGAATTTTGCTTAATTGAACTCCCTTTTGGCAGCCCTAATATTTTATACGAATTTTGCTTCTTCTTTCTTTCTTTTCTTCTTCTTCTTTCAATTCCATTTCCAAGCTCAAGTCAAGATCAATATCAAGTTTTAAAAATCAAAGCTCTCCTCAAGACAAAGTATATGTATGTGAGTATTTAATTGTGATTGTTGTTTGTTTTTCTTTCTTGAAATGGTTGTATGAATTCTTGGATGAAATGAGTTAAAGTTTGTTCATGCTTGGGATGAGTTAGGAATGTGTTTTATGAGTATGAGAGGTTGTGCATGTGTTGTTGAAGTGATATGAAGTGTTGGGAGGAGGTGAAGAGGATTTGTGTAGGAAAATTTAGAATGGATTGAAGTGGAATTTGAAGTGTTTAATTGTGTTGATTTATTGTGTTGAGTTGCTAAGATTGAGTAGTGTAGGTAGAGGTTAGTATATGAGGTTGAAAATGTAGTTGAGGAAGGTTTTAAAGTGTTTTAGGAATGAATTTTTCAAAGTAGAAAAACAGGGGATTTGTGTTTTTCGTTTAAACCTGTTTTTAAAACGTACACCGGCACCTGGGAATTCAACGCCGTCGGCGTAGAGGCAGCGTTGGATTCAAATCTCTTAACGCCGCTTTGCAACGCTACCGGCTTTTACAATAAAAATTGTCAGCGTTTGTTCTTCAGACGTACGCCGACAATTTGAGTTTCTACGCCACCGGCTTTTGCTAGGAAAGTCAACCGGCGTTCTTTCGTTCATATTGTACGCTGGCTGCTGGGAATCAAGGCCGCCAGAGTATATGTCAAAGATGCCGTGTATCTGGATAAGCGGACGGCTTAGACCTCTCTGGACGTTTTGAAAAATTTTGGGTTTTGGATTCCACGCCGGCTCAAGGCCACCGGCGTAGAATGTAGGCAGACGGCGTACCTTTGAACACTGCCAGCGTTGGCAGTGTTGATTTTTAGAGCATCAAACACCAGCTCAAAGCCGCCGGCTTTGGCTGCCGGCGTATCCCCTGTGCTTTTGAATTTTAAAAACTTTTTCTAAAATTTTCCGAAGTTTGTTATTTGAGCAATTAAGTATTTATTAAGCGATCTAGGATACAATAGGATGTTTAAATGCTTATTTATGACTTTGTATTCAATTATTTGAATTTCTTTGAATTATTTGTGATATATAGATATAATATGTATGTATAATTGTGAGTGAAGTCTATATTTATTAATTTATTGATTATTGTAATATTCTTATTTCAGTTAAGGATTCTTCGGTTAGTTCATCACCGAGAGATCCTAGTTATATACTAACGGGTTCAGGTACACAATAACTTGTTTGATGATTGCTAGGAATAGGCATTCCTAATATGATTTAAATCGATTTGACTTAACATTTGAATGAATTGGATGTCTATTACGTTGTTTAATCTGGTCCGAGGAGCAGCAAACCTGTCATGATGCAATGACATGTTAGTTAGGCGCTTAACCAAGTCATGATGCAATGACTTTACCATGATCCAATGGTACGCTATGATGCAATAGCGATTCTTTTTGGTTAAGTGGGTAGCCGATAGGGGGAATAGTATCTGAGTAGTGTTTGCTTAAACTTAGGAGGAAATACCATGATTTAGTTCAAAGTTTATGGGAACTTGTGACCTAGGCTCATGTTATGGACTGAGTTTAAGTAGAGTCGGGCAACGGCTTTTAAACCCTAAATGAAGCTATTATCTTCATGAAATAGATATAGGAGATATAAGTATTCGGACTGCTTATATCAACCCCCTGAGCAGCTGCTGTTACTCAGGATCCCTAAATTTCCAAAGCGTGACCGGGGTTTAAATACCCTCTTGTTGATTTGTGAAAGAAAGTGTAATAAAGATAATCACCGTCTAATGATGCATTACATTGACTTGATGATTTGTTTTGCATTGGTTATTGTGTACCGGGCCTCTGGCTCACTTTTGCTGCTTTGCAGGTATTGGAGACGAGTTTTATGATGATTTGGGCTATGGGTCCGATTTCGAGAGATTTCTGGATGAGTGGGACGAATAGGATCCGATCACCCTAGACCTTTGGAAGGAATTTTGCTAAGGGAAAAGTTATATACAGAAGGCTTGTTAGTTAAGCCAATTTTTGTAATAACCTTAAGATCCTTTAGGATTCTTATGTTTTAAGAAAACATGTAATTTTTGTAGTGTCTTGTATTGGCACTAAACAATGTTTATATGATGTAAATGTACGTATAGATTGCTTTTGTTAGCAATCTTGTTTTGTTTAAAAGTTCTTTACAAAGTATAGTGGTTTTGATCAAACAATTTTCATAAACTGTTAGTTTTAGGACAACCTTACATATAATGTGAAAACGTTATATGTGGTTGGGGACTCAGTACTCTAAATCTCGGGATTTAGAGGGACGGGTCTTTACATAATTCTTATTAGCTAGCAGTCTCACACAAATTAAATCCATTTCATGCATATTAATCAACAACCAAGTGAAGCATTTGTGAGCAATGTAGTAACTACTAGTTAAGTAAATTTATGGATTTTATGACTTGAGTGGAAAGAACAATGTACTTGAGGGATTTTGTGATAAGAATTGGTTTCTCTAAGGCGAGAAATAGTACAAAGTCATTACACTTGGTTCCACCACCATGGCTTCTACATCATTGCAATATGAGTCAATATCCTCTGCATGTATGTGCAAATTTAGCAAACTTAGTTAATCTAACTTGATCATGCTTTAATAGCTAGCCTTAATTTTGTTAGTGTATCATTTTTACTTTTCTGTTTTCTAAGTATCTAAATTTAATTTAATTATGCATACATTATACTTTCTAAAGATGTAAGAAAAGAGCAACCAACTTAAATGGCAAAAATATCATGTATGAAATGTAAGATAACTTGCAAATATGGAGCCATTTTTTAGTGAATAAGAGAGGAAACAAGAGTCCTACTAGTCTACCATGTCAACTAGTAATGACTTCTCTATGAAAGCAGCAATGACACAGGTGATAGGTTAGTGTTTCCTCCCCATATTTCACATGAATGTTGCTTCTCAAAACATAGAAGATATTAGCTATGACTATGGATTGGGAAAACTTCCATTAAGTACAGTAATGTTAGCCATTTTGTTTTGATCCACTATTACAAAATGATTTGCTGCACCAATTAGTATTATTCCCACATCAGAAGCCTGCCTAAAGAAATTTTAGCAAGTTCTCTAAGTTAGACCAAGTTCTTCTAGTGTATTTACTCCGTTTTAATGCCGTCAAGTGGTCCGAAATGTATACGATGCTTGATTTCCTTTATCTTTCTAAAATGTAAAATAGTTAATTTACTCTATTTTACTTTGCTTTCAAATGTCAATTGATGGTTTCACATATGACCATATCCCTGGTACTAAAGTTGATGGGACCATTAGCTGCCGATTTATTGAAGTATGCGAATTCTAAGGGTCTCTTGCTCTTCATGCTTCGTTCTTAAGATCCTATTTAGTAGAAAAGGTATGCATATCGTTTATGCATATATACTTTTTTTTTACTTTAATTTTTTATGTGGATCATTTAGTAGATTGAACATGGCAAAAGCAAAATAGCAAAGTAGGATTTATATAGCATAACTTGTATATGTCTAGTGGGAATAAGTTTATAATCATTCTCATTGTCACAGTACATCATTTGGAGGACTTTTAAAATCATGAAAATCAAAATATACTAAATGGCGGCTAAGTATAGGAATTAAAAATCCAGGAATTCAGGTAACAAGGTCTATGATTTTTATCGGATAATCGGATTAGTTTCGCTATATATATATGTGTGTATATATATTAGCTAAACATATTATCACTAGACATATACTTTCTAACCATGTTTTTTTTAATCTAAATATTAATACACTTAAGCTATCCTATTATATCCAGGAACAATTTTGGAACAGTCTTTGATAATTGTTCTTTTTCTTTTTCTCAAAATTTTATCTTTTATATACTTATTTAAAATACTTAATGCGATTTTTCCTAAAACTTATATTTTTTTTTTTCAACACATGAGTATTTAGACCATTGGCACATGGAGTGATATTCACGGATGCATCAGGAGCAAAGCACAAAACATACCTTAAACAACCCAAGAATGAAATCATAATCTTTGTTGGGGCACTTGGAAGCCTACAACTATTAATGCTAAGTGGGATGTGCATGGATCATCCCAGTGCCTAAGCAGAATGATTCATTTGTTTTTGCAAACATAAAATTCCGACTACTTGAAAAACATTGAACTGCAATGAACCTTGAGCTATTAAGAATTAATTTTAGGGATATCTCGGATGTATACAATGTGTTTACATGTGTTGCTAAGGCATGTCTAACATTGCTGCTTTTTTTTTTTTTTTTGTAGGATGATGATGATGTCAATGCAGTGATGTGTACGATTTTAGCTGATGCCGATCCGTAGTGTTCTTGCTACTTTATACAAGGTAGTACTTTTGATAAAATGAAAACATTCTTTAATGACAATTTTGTAGCTTGACAGAACATGTTTCTAACATTGTAATTGTTTTTCGGGATGAACAGTATTCAAAGTTAAAAATATATCCAATTTGCAAAAGGTAGTTCCTTATATGATCTCTTTGATACTTGTGATTTCGTAATTATAAATGCATCCATGCACTATTCATGCATAATCTGGCTTTAGTTAATTTACATATGATTTCAGATGGGAGCTTAATCTCAAATTTACCTGGTTTATTTGCAGAAAATGCTAAGGAAACCTGAGATTGTTGCATTTGCCGAAGAGCCTAAAGCCTATCAAGTTCTTATTACACCTTTTTTTTTCTTTTTAGTAAGCCACATTTGTCTATATCATTCCTTAACTCTTATCATGCTTATGCTAGTTTTCATTAGAAAGCTCTTCTGTTAGATAATTTTACCATGATGGACTGTGCTATGGTTGAACAACCTTTTGAGTGCAAGTAAACTATACAAGAATATAAGGTTAGGTTTATATATATCCTCTTCTCATCTTTTCATTGTGTTAATGTCGATAAATATGCATAATATTATCCTCTGATATTCTCCGAATCAACTTTGTGAGCTGGAACTTTGTTGGGCATTCTTCCTCATAAGGTAACTAATTGAACCATCAGTGTCATATCTCGAGGGGTACCCTAAAGTGGCAGTCCGCCATACACAATACTAAAGCCTAGGAATGACTACCTAATACGCGAAGGCTTCCATATCATGTACAAGGTGTACATCATAACCAAGGAACGCATCGGAGTAGCGCAATTTACATTGATAATAATTAAGTAACAAGGTAAGGAGAATACTTAACATACAACATAAACATGGTAAATTATAATTCTTACGGGAATATCCCTCTGTTGTCTTCAAGTCAAAATAAATACACTTCTTAGAATTTCCAAAACACTAACATAGTATAGATTACATATAAGAAACCTTACAAGATAACTTCATCCTATGTTCTCAATGCCTTCATAAAAGTTTAACCTCCTTCCATGACTTTCTTAATGTCATAATCTTCGATTTAAGCCACGAGTATGCCTGTTTCAACAAAATCTATAGGGCTATAAGCTTACAACTAGCTTAGTGAGGTATTCATTTTTATTCATACCATGGTTTCAAACAAGTTCATTTAAATTTTCACACACATATGCTATGCAACAATGCAACAATCACTCGATTATACAAATATATATAAATATATGAAAATCATATATAGAACGGATTTACCCCTCCGTATCGAAGGTTAGGGAATTGGTGATGAAGATTTGCAACCTTCTACTGCTAGTACCCAAGTCCCCACCAAAGCGTTCGGTTGACTCGACTTCGAACCTAGAGTTGCATTCCCCGGGCGATTTAGATTCTCTAGGAAGGAGCATGGCTCGTGTCCTACCACGATAACAGCCAATCCAACTCTATGCGTAGGAGTAGCAACCTTCCGAAAGAGATGTGACTCGATGGATGCGATACATAAGTTTTTATTTTTCTTAAGCCAAACCTTATAAGGTTTATTTAGGGGCGATCAATCAATTTGGCAAGCAATAAGCAATCATATAAATAAGTAAACAAAACACTTAAACAGACAATTTGAAGTTGTGATATTCTTAATTCTCATTTCACATATAAGCATAGAATCACATATATACATGTCCCCGAATTCCCCATACATGTCCATTTTATCTTTTCTTAGTATGCTAGTGCCACTACTTTATAAGCATAAGCAAGGTAATGAAATTAAGAGGAATGACTCACTCGTCTATTTCGCAATCTTTTAGTCGTAGAAATCCTCAGGAAAGATAATCTCGTATCTTTCATCACCTGGACAAAAGAAATATCCGAGATGAGTATTTCATAGAAATTCTACTTTAACTTTCTAATGCTATTTCACTGTGTTCGTCAAAATTGTATAGAATGAAATTCCAATTTAAAATGGTCATAACTTACTCATTTTAACTTGGAATTTCGCATATAATGTAAGGACCCGCTATCACCCCTATATTTGAGATAGGCGATAACAGTTTCCCAACCACATATAACCTATAAGATTATATGTAAGGTTACCTGAAAGAATTGTTTGAGAAATTGTTTATCTAATTCCATATAGATAATATAATAGGAATCATAATATATATATATATATATATATATATTAAACCTTAAACATAGTTATACTACTACACTACCAACACATTTTGGTAAAGGAAACAACTTAACTCCTACATAGCTAAGTACATATATATATATATATATACATATTACATCCAAAGGCTTCTTACAAGCCTTAACAAAATCTTCAAAACACAACCCAAACTAACACTTTAATTACATCATCAACAAAAGGAATCACATCTAATCTATTACAAATCATAGGGTTCCATTGATTCCATGGTTAACTCTAATCCTCAAATCATCAAGAAAATCTTCAAAGTCTGTTCCGTACCCCATACTGGCATAGAACTCATCGAAGTCGTCACTTGAAATGGATAAAATATGAGCCAAAGGCCCAGTACACAAATAATTAATACAAATGCAAAGTGGGTCACACATTCTTAGACTAATGCATTATGCAACAATCAATAGTTTATTGTTAAGTCTTTAGTTAGTAAAACAACACGGGAGTATTCAAACTCCGGACAACAAGGATCTAGTATTACGTCCACCTCCCTGAGTGGTCCCTACTGTTCGTACAAACTAGGCAGCCCCACCTTCCGGCGTAGCGTAATACTAGGGATCCTGAATAACATCACGACGCTCAGGGGGTTGATATGAGTAGCTCGGATACTCATATCTCCTAAATAATTCTATCAATTAACGAGAAAGTAACATGCCCCAATCTGAGCAGGGTGCCACTCTCCGAACCAGATTCAACGGCAAACAAAGACAATCAACACTCATCAATTAATAGAGTTTCCTTAATTTAAAGTAATTTGGTTGTGATGCCTACCCTAGCAACGAGACAAACAAGTTACTGCGTACCTGAGATAGCTCGGGAACTAATGGGTTGGTCGAGTGAGGATCTATCACTGTTTAAGATAATATTAAATTTCACATTTAGCTTAAGCATTAATTAACTAATCGAAAATACAATTAATCAAAGAAATTCAAATAATTTAATATAAAGTCATAATAAAGCATTTAAACATCCTATTATATCCTAGAACACTTAACAAATGTTTAATTGATCATATATCAAACTTTGGAAAATTTTGAAGAAAGTTTTTGAAATTCAAAAGTGCAGGGGATATGCCGGCCATCAAAGCTGGCGGCTTTGAACCGGCGTTCAATACACTAAAGATCAACACTGCCAACACTAGCAGCGTTCAAGGGTACGCCGACTGCCTTCATTCTACGCCGGCGGCTTTGAGCCGGTATAGAATGTAAATCCAAATTTTCAAAAATTACCGAGAGGTACACGGGGTTGATCCACGCCCGTGAATACCCCCAACATCAGCAGCGTATCCATGTACGCTGGCAGCCTTTGATCCAACACCAGTGGCCTTAAGGCCGGCATTAAAAATTAGGATTTTGTTCCCATTCCACACCGCCCCTAAGCCGGCGGCGTTGGAATCCCAGTAGCCGGCGTAAAATTTGAAAAATGAACACTGGCTGACTTTTCCAGTGAAAACCGGCAGCGTTCAAACGGTTTTAAGAAATTTGATTCTGTTCACTTCCAACACCGCCTATAAGCCGGCGGTGTAGAAGTGCCAGATGTCAGCGTACAACCAAATTTAAGCATATACGAAAATGTTTTTGATTTCCCCTATTTTATTACAAACTTTGTTCACTTTCAAAAATTCCCCAAACTTAATCCAAACTTTCCAAAGCTTGTTATATGTTCCAAACACTATCCTAACAACATGAATTCTACTTCTAATCATCAAAACACTAATCACACTTCAAATCTACTCCTCAACTACTCAATTCATCAATTTTCCCAAAACACTCATCCTCACATATCAATATTCATACAAGATATACACTACCACTTCTTTAGCCATATAATCTTATTTAAGCTACCATCCATGCACCAAATCAATCTCACACCAATTAGTGCATAAAATTCATTTTTGTCTAACCATTTACAAACAAACACAATATAAAACATAAAATGAAAAGATTAAGCTTGCATTTAACTCACGTGACTAAATCTTGGCTTGAATGTTGTTTAAATCCAAAACTTGTATTGATCTTGACTTAGGGTTTAAGATTTTGAAATGGAAAAGAAAGAAAGAAAGAAAAGAATGGAAAGGAAAATTCGTATGGGGAAATAGAGCTGCCAAAAAGGGTCCAAATCTTGCTCAAAACAAAGTCAATACTCATCCAAAATGTGTCTTTAGGGTATATTTGTCCTAAGATTAATTTGAGTTAATTTCAAATGCATTTGAGTTTGTTTTAGGCTTAAAAAGTAGACTTAAATTTTGTAAAATTTCTGTCATTAATCTTAAGCAATTCAAAAGTAATTTTATTAAATTCTAAACATAACACATACATATTAATTTGCAAAAGACACATTTATTCATTACATTATACACACATTTATACATGTAATACAAAAATATTAATTTCATTGTACTATACACATACAAAATAACACATGTCTAACATATATACCAATTATATGATCCAAGCACTCATACACACACACACACACATATATATATATAACATGTCAATAATACATTAATATGTAAATTAAGGAATTCATGGCTATTTCATTCTCTCCTCCTTCAAAAAGTTTCGTCCTCGAAACTTAGCTTACCTTAAACACTATTCAAATAACTCGGGTACTTTTGCTTCATTTCATCCTTGGGCTCCACGTTACTTCCCTCTCGGTTTGTCTAGTCCACAAAACCTTCACATAAGGAATTATTTTTCTCCTCAACACTTTATCAATTCAATCCAAGACTTTGATCGGCTTTTCAATTGCTCAAATTCAGTTGAACCTCTAGTTGATGTGTAGAAATGATAGCTTCGGGATCTGATATACATTTTCGAAGTTGTGACACATGGAATATATCATGCACTTCCAATAAATTTGGTGGTAGAGCCAATCGATAAGCTAATGGTCCAATTCTTTCTAGAATTTCATATAGACCGATATACCTTGGATTCAATTTGCCTCTAGCTCCAAATTTAATAATCCCTTTTGTTAGAGAAATTTTAAGAAACACATGGTCGCCAACTTCAAACTCCAATGGTCTTCTTCTCTTGTCAGCATAGCTTTTATACCGATCTTGAGCCATTTTCATCATTTGCTTAATTACTTGGATCTTATCCACTGCTTGTTGTACCAATTCTCGACCCAAAATAACTCTTTCCCCAACTTCATCCAATGTATTGGAGATCTGCATTTCCTACCATAAAGTGCTTCGTAGGGTGCCATTTGAATTGTTACTTGGAAACTATTTGTAGGCAAATTCAACAAGTGGCAAATAAGTATCCCACTTATTGCCAAAATCTGTGCTCTAAGCATATCTTCCAAGATTTGAATCGTTCTTTTCGATTGCCCGTCTATCTGTGGATAAAATGCAGTACTAAACTGAAGCTGAGTACCTAAAGCAGCATGTAAACTTTTCCAAAATCGGCTGACAAAGCTGTATTTTTTGTAACAATTTTTGTATTTATTAAAAAGTAATATAGAATTATAAAATATTTGGAACAAGTAGTACAAATCACTCCAAATTTTTCTCGATTTGAAATTGTTAAAGTATGAATGAATTTGATTATAATTATAAAGATTAGAATTGTTACCAATAAAAATTTTGAAAATACAAACTGTAACTTCTATGATCTCAAATAATTTAAAACAACAATAAATCAATCGTTAATATAAATTACTGAATCCTTTTTCCTTAAGCTTAATACTTAGAAAATAAATCTTAAGCTTGTTAAATAATGAAATAATAGTGTTCAAGCTATCTATTAACAATATTGAAGTAGCCCTACATAAAAATAGGTTGCTAATAACAAATTAGTATAAATAGATTCTATACAGTAAAATATAATATTTGGTAAAATAGATCAATATCTAAGAATGTAGATCTGAGATAAATATTTAAATTACACAAATATTCCAATTAAAAGACTTGGAGATTTAGAAATTAAAATCCGAATTGCTAATGTAAACTTTAATAATTAGAAAATGAACAAATTGGCAAATGTGAAACTAATATAAAATAGATGATTCAACAAAAATCCTAGAATAGACCTATGAGTTGTAATAAACTCATTCCTAACTTGAAAAATCCGAATAAAAACCTCCATAACCTTAATAAATACCAAAAACGAGATTTCATATCTTGAACTGATGATTCAAGACATAATTAGAAGTATCTCTAAGTTTCAAAAACGATAAGATAAAGTCTAATAACAAAACTTGTTAGTACAAAACATAATCCAAAGATGGATTACTAGGATTATAAATACATGGTAGATACTAATTCAGATCACTAATTACTAATCTAGATATAAATAAAAATTTCAAACCTGCTGTTATACTTGTTAGGAAATTCTGAATTTATTAGGACTTGGTTCTTAATTTATTTTATTGAACTTGAAAAATATAATCACGTAAGTTAAAAATACTAAAACTAATTAATCGTGTGAAATTTTAACTAAAAATTTGAAAATACAAATAATTTAAAGTTTTGTAGTAACTTAGGTAAATTTTATCTCGATAAAACGTAAATATAACGAGTATAGATATACGCAGATAATTTATTTTAGCTATTAAATATTAAATATATATATAATCGGATATTTTGACCGTTGCACAAATTGAAGGCTTGGATATCGAACAACAGAGGAAAATTCTCCTTCACGCGCGCTGCAGGATTCCTTCGAGCGAGACGAAGCCAATTCCACGCAAGCAGCAGCCCACCCTCGAGCGAGCTATTTCCACGTGCAAGCAACAGGGTTAACCGAGCAGCTGAAATACTACATGCGCACTGCTGGATTTTCCCTGAGCGAGACAAAGCTCACTCCACGCGCAAGCAGACTCCATTCCACACACTGCAGCAGCAATCGACCAAGCAGCAACAGGCCGACACCAGCAAGCACGCAACATTCTCCACACACACATTCCACACACACGAGCAGCTGAAACAGAGCACCATGGAAAACAGAGCAGCAACAGCAGGGGTTCGGTTGCAACGAGCTAATATTTAATCAACTTGCTCCGATTTTTACAACAAATTTCAACCTGAAAAGGACACCCCAACCAACCCAAAAGTTACACCTATAGCCCACATTTAATTTGCAAGAGTCACAGACCAAACAGAAGAGGAAAACAGCTCCAAATTTAGATAGAAAAATCTTGATGCAGCAGCCAAGAACCTCCCCTGCTACAGAGATCCAAATTTTTGCCTAACTTTGATCCGAAATTTGAGCTTTAAACTTCAAACGAAATTGACCCACAATCAACCAAAACACTCCACATGTAATCAATAATAAATGAGGAGAATTTCAGCTTAGATAAACAACCACAATCACCCCAAATATCTTTGCAAAAATCGGATGTTAACAGCTACAACAGAGGAAGAATTCAACAAATACAACAGCACACATCTCCAGATTTAGCTCTGATTTTTGCAATATTCTTAGGCTTCAATGAGCTGATATTTTTTACCAATTAAACACCAATAGAGAGCCTTCAAATGGATACTTCATACACCAAAAATTAATGAGAAAATCGGATCCAAAATCTATCCAAAAATTAAGAGGAAATGTTCCAGAAATTTCAAATTTTCAAATTCCAAATTACAACAGATTTTGACCCGATTTTTACACAATTTAAGCTCCTAATTTTACACACATAAATAGCATTAATTAGCTACCAAACAAACACAATTAAGACCCTCAAAGATAGCCACAAAAATCTATCAAACATAAGTCAAATTGTCATCCAAATTTGCAAAATCGTATGGAAAATTCCAGCTGCAATTGTGAACATTTTTCAAGCCCAAAACCCTTTTCTTAGCCTCTAAAACTTAGCCTAGTCTTAGTATATGTATATAAGCTTAAGTTAGACACAATTTGAGCTCATAACTCTCACAAAATCCTCCCAAAAACATAGCTACAAAGAGGAGTGCGCCAAGCCCTTTTTCCTTTTCTTTTTGCCATTGCAACCTTCAACACTGAAGCTTAGAAACCCTTGTGTGAGCAACCATAAACCCCTAGCTTACTTCCATATCCTACCTACACACTAAGCTCATCAACAACAACCAAAACCAAATCAAAAGTCTTAAGTTATCCTAAGGTTCAAGAGGAGGAAACTAGCTTGACAATGTAAGAAAATTGGATTGCATTAGTAAACTCCCATTATAGTTAATGTTGTTTAGTTAGAAACTCATCATCTAATCTTTGATCTAGGTTTAATTCTTGCTTTAAGAGGAATTTGAACATCCTTCTTCCATTCCAATCCAAGGTAAGTTCTAAACTACAACCTATCCTTGTTAAACTTGTGTATAGATTTTAGAATGGATTCTTGAGCATTGGAAGAAAGTTTTATGGTTGATAGATGTTGTTAATCTATTGATGAATTCAAGTGGATAGATGATTGATGTGTTAGAAATGCTTAGATATTGTTGGAAAAGAAAAACAACAACTTGGAAGTATTATAAATATGGTAATAGTAAATTCGAATTTAGGAATAAAGTGGACAAAACAAGTCTCAAATTTCATTTAATCTAGTCTAAATTCAGGTCTAAATGCTTCTAAGACCATATATGAACATAAAACTTGATAAAACAAGCTTTAAAAGCATGATTAGGAGTTCTACATTACAAGAAAAGTATTATGAACCAATTCATAGAAATTGCACATATTAATACCTCTATAAATTATGAATGAACTTAGGATATGAATGAAGGCTTAAATGAGATCCTCTAAAATCATTACAATCAAAAGAAAATTAAAAGAATTAAACAATAAAATTTCCTTTTCTATAAGAATCAATACTTAAGAAATCTCAAACTAGAAAATCATTCAGTTTACACTCTTAATAAACCAACATCAACTTTACTGTTATTCCTATAATTATGATTATAAGTATTGCTATTAATATTACTACTGAGTATAGTATTTAGGATTGTTGATGTTTTGATCACGAGTCATGAACGATTATTAATACTGTAATTTTCACGTTAACGCTACTATATTTATATTATCATCGATACTATTATTTTGTCACTAATAGTATGAAGATGATTGTTATTATTATACCTGTATTTATTACTAATATTGATATTAACATTTCAAAACTAATATTAATGATAATATTGTAGCATTAAACTTAGTTTGTTTTGCAATAAGAATGAAATTGAAGTATAATAGAAATTTGATATATCTACATACGATTTTTACAACTTTTGAAAGATATAGATACTAGAATATACCCTTAAATAAATAAAAATACCAATTTGAGAGACAGATAAGGTTGACGGACAAAGAATTAATAAATAAAAATCTTCTATTAAAAGCAGTAGAACTTAAGAAAAGACAAACCCCTTGAATAAAAATATATATAGCAATTAATAAAAACTGTATCAAATACCGATACGGAATAGTTAGGCCTCTATAAGGATTTAATTAAGTTATTTAACGATGCAATAATTAAAGTAATGGGTTTAGTCTAATATCCGGCGATTTGAATCAGTGCCTTTAATTATAGGAAGACTTCTCTTACAAAAATAGTCCAATAATGAATCTCTGTTATTTCCTTTCATAGGAAAATAAATCAATTTCCAGATTATCGGTAGCTTATACAACAATTTAGCAAGGACCACGGGTGAGTTACTTGACTTTATCACATTGTTTGTGCTTGCAATATAGTTGCATTTGTAATAATATATATTCAATTGATATGCATGCGGGATTGGGAATAATGCATGATGCATGGTATATGATTGAATGGCAAATTATCATAATATAAGTGATAATCCTATTATATGATAAATATTGTATGAAATATGTTGATGATTGTTGTAAATTGTATGATCGCCTTAAACTTGATTAAACTGTCGGTACTATAAATGAAACGGACATGCATTGCACGATTTGCATAAACTGCATATGGAGATGTGGCAGCCTACTACGTGTTAGTATTTCGGTTCTCTAGTAATGCTTGGTTTTTCTAGGCAATAGGCTGTTAGTTCTATGAAAGATTACCTTTGTTCCGTCGGTTCCATAGGAACTAACTAGAAAATGAAGGACATCGCCCATGGTATCACTGTGAAATGACTAACACTTAATGGAGTCTCTTTGTTCCAAAAGGAAATTGAGTGAAGAAACTATAAACATAAAGTAAAAAACAAAGTGAGTGTTGTTATTCCTATGGTTCTCTGTTTCTCCTGAGTAGGTGGGCCATAGATCGGTTCCTTCAACCCCGATGAAGAGGGCATAAATCTTCATCCTGCTTTGGATAATGTGCATATGATTGATTGTTGCATTATATATGATTGATAACTATACTTGGTTGCTATTGGTTGATGTGTGGTCTGGTCAGGTTATCTCACTAAGCCTGTGGTTTGCTCACCCTCCCAACAATTTTTGTGCAGGATTATTACTAGCTAGGATTGGGCTAGGAATGTGTGAAGAGATCTTCTCCAACGAACTTTATTGAAGATAGAGATATAGGATATGAAAACTTAGAATGTAAATTAGATGAATTTTGAATTTTATATGTTGTAGTTTGGAAACCCAATTTCACTATTTGGTGGGGGATACCGATTCTCTACGATCTTGGTGGAAATTAGAAAATCGGATTCCATAGTTGAAATACTATAATATATTATACATTTGTATGATAACCTTTTATAAATAAATAGAGTCTTGTACACTCTGACATATAAGACGGCTCTCATGATACGGTGCACACGTGATATGATGGCTTTAGATAAATCCTGTTAGACCCCCATATTAGTGTTGTGACAAAAGTGGTATTAGAGCTCTAGGTTTGTCAGAGATAGGAGCAACCTACCAAATGTGAGATTGGGTAGAACCCGGGTAGATAAACTAAGTTGATAAATTAAAAGTCGTAGAGATTTAGACTATACTATATTTATATATTACAGGTATCATATGGGCATATGTTGTCCACAAAGGTGTAAATGACAAACTCTTATATCTTATTCTAATGTCGAAAGACATTACAACCCTGAACTAGAAGCCAAACCACAAGCTTTAGGCCGTTAAATCTAAGATAGCAAGATCACGAAATATATCTCGTCTCCTTCACATACGAATTGGACTTGACAAAGAACTCAACAGTTAGAGGAAATCGAACACGACACTTCAGTAGGAATATCAGTTGTGCTTCCAAATATACTATAGTTTGTAAGAATTCCCTAGCATTATATTAGAAAGTTGGATTATATTTTAAGGAGATTGAACAAAAGATAGGACTTTTCTTCTATGTTTATAGTATTATTGGTTGAAACAGAAAAGATAACTTTTGATCTCAGTATATTTGGAAGAATTATAAGAAGAAATAGAAGATTAGAAGATGGTAAAACCATATCCATAGTGTTGGACCAATTATTATGACTATTAAGAATAGAATCATACTTTTGATGACAAGAAGTACTCTCATTTGGGAATATATATTAGGAATGTGTGAAGAGAGCTTCTCCAACAAACTTTATTGAAGATAGAGATATAGGATATGAAAACTTAGAATGTAAATTAGATGAATTTTGAATTTTGTATGTTGTAGTTTGGAAACCCAATTTCACTATTTGGTGGGGATACCGATTCTCTGCAATCTTGGTGGAAATTGGAAAATCGGATTCCATAGTTGAAATACTGTAATATATTATATCATTTGTATGATAAACTTTTATAAATAAATAGAGCATTGTACACTCTGACATACAAGATGGCTCTCATGTTACGGGTGCACACGTGATATGATGGCTTTAGATAAATCCTGTTAGGCCCCCATATTATTGTCGTGACAATCTATCTCTGTTTCACATAAATCAAATCATATTAACAATACTATCCTAAGCCAAGCTTATATCTACTAGTTTAAAGCTTAGGAAATCATATGATCTTGATTAAAATCATTCAAGTCATAACATGACATATATATATATTCATCATACAACATCATACAAGTTCAATAATTAATCATAAAATTACATTAACTATCAAACATAAGTTTTTAGCTTTATTTGGAAAATGGAGCAGCTGGAAAGAAATGAAAATTTGGCCTTGATAAGTTTTTATTTTGTAAAAACTCAAAACACAAAAGTTTTAGATCTCTTTTTAAGATTTCCAATGCAATTTGAATTACCTCAATCGGAGATCGGATGAAAAAGTTATGATTGAAATACGAAATAGTATGGCGTTAGGGAAAACACGAGTCACAGTCTTGACTTTTGGAAAGCTGTCATAAAATGGTTTTTGAGCTAAGAATCATGACGTGATTTTTGAGTTTCAAAGTTTTTGACTAACCCGAGGCTACCAAGAGTTGGATCACAACCATGATTCTTGAAATTTGCCCAACCCGAGCCTACCAAGGCTTGAATCACGCCCGTGATTCATGAAAACTTCCTAAAATAGAGCTTTTTCTTGCAAAATCATGCCCGTGATTCATGAAATTCATCCAACCGAGCCTACCAAGATTTGAATCACGCCCGTGATGCATGGTTTCTCTTGAATTACGAATTATCTTGTTTTTTCAAACTTCATTTTATCAGACTTTTACACATTCTACTTCATAAAAGCTATATACTACTCATATCAAGTCTAAACAATACTTCTATACTCATTCAACAATATTAAACAACTCCAACTACTCTACAAGAATCGAACTCTTCTTTATCAATTTTCACCAACTCTAGCACGCTCCAAACAATTCTAATATTTATCATACTTCAACACTTCAATTCTAAACCACATGAGAGTCTACTACAACCTATCTACAATAACTCAAGCATTTTAAAGCTTTCCTAACAACCCTACAACATCTCAATAAGAATTTAGCATATGAACTACCTGTATTATACCACACATGCATATTTCATGCATTAAGAGGGAAATAAAGCATCTCAAACATCAAATAAACTTACCTCAATATATATATAAGGCTTGAGGAAGGATTTTTGGTGTGTTGAGTCTAAGAAAACTTGATTTGGGTCTTGAAAATTTTTTGCCTTCTTGAGTTACGAATTTTCTTTTTCTTTGTTCTATTTTGGAGTGTCTAATGATGCAATTAGACTTTGATGTTTATCTTAATATTGTTGACTTTTGAGGAGGCAGATTTGGGAAAGGCTTGGGCTTTATTTGGGCTTAGATTTGGACTTAAGTTTAGGCTTAAGAGGGGTTAAAAAAATCTGCTAAGTTTAGTATCTAATTTAGGCCTAAAACAAGTTTAAATCCAACACATATAATTCATTACAATAACAATTAACACTAACATGATAATTTCTAACATGAATAAACTAT